>VWZS01005688.1:113455-140221 GCA_013397075.1 Rhabdornis inornatus | reverse complement strand
ATGACCACACAGTCCCAATGACCACACAGCCCCAGTGACCACACGGCCCCAATGACCACAGGAACACATGGTGGGGTCTGTGCTGACCCCACTGACCCTGTCCGTGGAGGAGGAAATGAACTTCCTGACAGGCAATGTGTTGTCAGAGCCAGGACCTCCCATTCTTGACAAAAGCAGTGGGGAAACCCAGCCTGTGTCCCCAGAGATTCACGAGTTCTCTTTGCAGAGAAGGTCCCGAAGTTGTCCAGGATTTAACCACTGGGACTTCAGAGGGGCTGCCATGTCCTTCCCTGATTTCCCAGAGGAGACACTGCTGCTCTGCTTTCTGTTCCTTGGAACACAAATCACTTCCCAGATGGATGTGACTTCTTAGGAGGTATTTGCTTAGCGATAGGCATAAATCTTCTGCTCTTCACATCAGTCTGGGTGGGATAAAATATTCTGTGACTGTCTATTTAAACATCTTATGTTAATACCATGAAGTGTTTGTTCAACTTTTATTATTTTTTTCATTCTGAAGTAGCAAATGCTCCCAGGCATCTCAGAGTACAGCAAATCCAGAGCTGCACACACTGCATCCAAACTACACTGGGGCTGAGCAGGCAGGGATATTCCTGGATAAGGGCACCACTGCCATTTTCTGGCAGAGAGGCCACAGCTGGGAAGAGCTTAGCAAAACAGTAAATGCTGCTGTCACAGCCACTTGCGCAATTGCTCGGTTTTCCCCAGCAGTATTTATTACTTGAATTTGCTGCTTCTCTCTGCTCTTGACCCAGCTGCTGGAAACCCGAGGTTGCCTGGTGAGCCAGGAGTGCTGCTTCAGAACAGTGCTGCTGGAGTGCAGATGCTCTGGGTGCTGCTGCTAGACACGATGCTGGGATGAGGTGATCAAAAAGGGGAGGAATCACCAGATACTGAATCCCTGATGCATCCTGGACAGGGACAGTGGGACTGCTCCCCCCTGGCTTTGGCATAGGGGTGTGGAGGGACTGCTTTCCCAGGTCCAGCTGAAAGCCCTGGTGATGGTGAGGCTTCTGCTGCCTCTGCTACTTCAGCCCTCAACAATGACAGATTCATAGCCCAAAAGCCCCTTGAAGGATGTCTCTTTTCCTTGACAAAAGTGCATGAGAAAAAAATTGTCAGGGTGTGCCCAATCCATCTGTCATTGAGGAGATAGGCTCATCCTATAACTTCATGCCATCAGTCACTAAGACCAAAGGCAGAGATCAAGGCTGCTTACTCAGAGAAGTACCTAAGGCCATGTCTAGTCAGGCACAAAGTGACAGCCAAATAAATTTCCTTGGTATGGTCCCTTGGGAGTATGCACTCTCCTCCAGAGCTCAGAAACATGCCTGCTCTGCAAGGAGCCCTCAGGCTACTCAGAGAGTAATTACTCTGCAGAGTGCTTATGAGGAGCTCCTTAAAGTCCATGGAATAAGTTCCAAATTGAAAGTTTCAGAGAAAATCCATCTATTTGTTTGCAGCTGCAAGGAATCCCATACTTGTGGGTGAAGGCAGCACTGGGAGGACCACAAGCAGTGTGACAAGGACTGCAGGCGTACAGGCTCCAAACATGAGTTCTGCACATTCTTGATAAGCTTCTCCTCTAGTCCTCCCTTGCTACATCTTCCCTTTTTCTGAGAAGATCTGAGCTTCATTTCTCCTCTGGAATCACTACAGCACACAGCACCGGTGTCTGGAGGCCAGGAGCTCTTGCCCAGCATGCAAGTGGGAGTAACCTCCCCTCACTGGGTGTGTGTCCAGACAGGGGCTTTGCTCAGCTGGTGGGCTTTCACTCCAGCAACCCATGAACGGTGCTGCCATCAGAGACTTCTTTATCAAGGCCAGTCAGAGCATCACCTGATCTCTCAGGTAGCATCTCCATGAACCTGAGTGGCTGCACTGTAAAAACAACCATAAAGGGATGTTGTTCAGCTTTGCTTCCAGCATTACTGCTCAGCTTTCCTCATGATGCATGGTGACCCTCTTCCAAAGAAAGGGCATAAATCATCATTTGTTTTTACTTTAATTCCGGGATGTGCTAAGTCCTCTGTTATAAATTATACTGCTAGCTGTAAAAGAAAATCCAGAAGCAGCTCTGTGAGCCTCTTGAGTCCCTGAGCTGCAGGTGATGGGAGAATTCAGTTCATCACCAGAAGCACACGTAGCTGAGTGCAGTGGGCCATCGGGTCACTCCACAGGTGAGCAAGGCATTTAGGACACCAAAGCTGTTGGAAACACTTAGATCCCAAGGAAGCCAGTCCCAGCCCCTGTTGGCTCCCAGAGAAGCTGAGGAATGAGCTCAGCCTGGAGCAGGTGCCTCAATAGGTACCTCATTGCTCAGGGTTTGTCTATACAGGATTCTTAAGAAAATTAAATTGAATAAACGAAGACTTAAGTAGAACATTAAAATTCTGCATAAAATTCTCGTTCAGAATTAAAGTGGCCTTAATTTACTCCTAAATGCTGCTAAATAAGGCCATTTAAATAGTCTTTAATTAACATAATGGTCCCACATAGGCTTTTATAAGTGAGATTTAATTAGGCTTTTTTTAGAAGTGAGTTAGCTGCCTTGAGCTTCATAGGGAGGCAGCCAGGTCCAGGGCCACTTTGCTGACAGGGCTCCTGCTTGTGGCTGGTTAGCAGGAGTTGCAAAACACTGGCATCACTTCCCAAGGAGCTGGCATGAGGCCAGCTTCTTCCCCACCAGCAGATAATGGCAGCCTTGAATATCACCTATTTTGACTGTGTTAAGTGCATGAGTGGGAGATTAAAGGCTCTGCCAGAGGACGAGCTCTTCCTTGAAAATCTGGGACATGGGGGTGGTAATCCCTAGAAAAATGTGACATCATGATTTCTTGAGACCTGTTCATGAACAAGGAACCAGGCTGGAAGAAAGCTTGCACTGAGTCAGCAGAGAAGAGGATGGAGGTGGAGGACTGCGAGGGACTGAGCCCATCCGTGGGACAGGGCTCCTGCTGTCATGGAGCACTTTGGTGTCCCGTTTTTTGTGCGTACCAGGATTCCCAGCTCAGCAGGATGAGATGCTGCTGATGACCATCCTGATGGTATCTGGCCTTGCAGCCGCTGTCCTCCCTTCGGTCCCACAGGTTCCTCCTTGGAACAGCCCAGAGCTCTCCTGTGCTATGATGGGGACTTCCACCTCCTTCCTGTGGCCACGGGTGTGTCACAGAGGGACAGAGGCGTGAGCCCTGCTCATCAGTGGCAGCTGACAGCCCTGACAGCTCGTCCCACAGCAGGAACGGGATGATGCAGCTGCCCTGCTGTGGGCACGGCACTGGCCAGAAGAAGCAGAGTCTCTTGCCTTGAGGTGAAGAGCCTCAGTGCATCCACGATCCCAGCAAAGGCTTTGTTCTGTGAATCTTCATACCCTCAGAAGCTGCAGCCTGCACCATAGCCCTTCCAGTACCAAAAAAAAAAAAACAAAAAAAAAAAACCCAAAAAAAAAAAAAACAAACAAACAAACAAACAAACAAACAAACAAAAAAAAACAAAACAAAACAACAACAAAAAAAAAACAAACAAAAAACCAAACCAAAGAAAAAAAAAACCACAAAAAAACCCCAAACAAACAAAAAAAACCCCAAACAAAACAAAACAAAAAAGCAAAATTAAAAAAAACACCCATGAGGAGCTCCGAGGTGAGATCGACATGTGACTCCCTCTCACTTTTTGGGTGGAGAAGCCAAGAGCCTCCCTCTCTCCTGGCTCCTCTTTCACTCAATTAGAGCCATGCGGCTGCTGTCACTGCTTTGCATAAATCAGGAGATTCGGATTTGTGCCTCTTCCTTGGGGAATGTCCTATAGGAAGTACATCTGTGGCCATATTTTCTGGTGCAATAGACTTTAGCCTGGAAGCAAAAGCACACAAACAATGCTAAATTCATGCTGACTGGAGTAGATTCCAAGGGAAAGAAGTGTTGGGAAAGCACCTACTTAAGAACTGAGTAAGGATTATCTCTGATCTGAATCTCGCTGTGTGTGTGTGTTACTGTTGAGCACACAGTGTGGTTTCAGACATGGCCAGAGACAAGGAAAAATGATTGTTTCGGGGTAACCACAAGGAAGATGAATGCAAATGTATTCCTGTAACTGGGAGAGTTCCCTGCTCCTGAGTTGGGCTGTGGTACATGGCCTCGGGGAAGCAAATTTGCAACTACCTTCACTAAATTGTTTAGGCATGATTAATCAGAAGTCAGAGATGTGAAGTTTTTGCACATTTCACAATGTAGATTTTAACCCCTGCAGTTCCATACAGTCCGCAGGTGTGGTTTAATGCTTTCAGGCAAGGAACAGGCACCGGTGGGTGGCAGATGTTCCCTGCCAGCGCATATCTCCTCTGCACGGCCGGGCTGATAATCCACCACTGGCTGAATCACGGCCACCTGCATCACCGGGATCCAGGTGGCGCAAGGGGACAGGTGTCAGTCAGTCTGTCCCCTGTAGTGTCGTTGGTGGCAGGGACAGCACAGGACCACTGGGATCCAGGTGACACGAGGGACAGGTGTCAGTCAGTCTGTCCCCTGTAGTGTCGTTGGTGGCAGGGACAGCACAGGACCACTGGGATCCAGGTGACACGAGGGACAGGTGTCAGTCAGTCTGTCCCCCGCCGTGTCCCTGTCCGTGTGGCGGGGACAGCACAGGAGCACCGGGATCCAGGAGCAAGGGACAAGTGTCAGCCAGTCTGTCCGCTGTGCTGTCCCGGAGCTCCGAGGGCCGGGCCGGGGCGGGCCGGGAAGCGGCCGCCGCTCCACCCCTCGCTCTGCCCTTCCGCCCTGCGCGGCTCTCGGTATAAATGGGCGGCCGCCGCCCGCCCCGCTCCGGCCCCATGGAGAGGCAGCGGCAGCCCGGCGGCGGCAGCGGCCCGGTGAGCACGGGGGGATCGGTTCGGATCGGGGCGGGGGTTCGGCCGCGGTGCGGGGCCGCTGCTGACGCCGCTGTCGCCCCGCAGGTCCCGGCGGCGAGTGGAGGCCGCGAGTTCCCCGTCGGGAGCCATGAGCGCGGGCAGCGTCGCCCCGGGCTGGCCTGAGGCGCTGGCCCGGCCCGCGGCGGGGATGAGCGGCAGCGAGAGCCCCGAGGGGCCCGGCGACGGCCCCGAGCTGCAGCTGAAGGTGGATTTTTTCCGCAAGCTCGGCTACTCCTCGGAGGAGATCCGCGTCGTGCTGCAGAAGCTGGGCCTGGGCGCCGATACCAACACGGTGCTGGGGGAGCTGGTGAAGCACGGCCCGGCCGAGCGGGACGGCCCCGAGGCCCCGCCCGAGCCCGGCGAGGCCCCGCTGGTCCCTCGGGGCGGCGCCGGCAACAAATCCCCAGCGCCCGGCCCCGAGGAAACGGAGAGCGACAACCTGAAGCCCATCGTCATCGATGGCAGCAACGTGGCCATGAGGTGTGTCCGGGGTGGGCTCGGGGCTGTCGGGCTGTGACCGCTGGCTGTGAGCTCTGCCCGGCGCACGGAGCTCGGAGGCGAAAAGCTGAGAGTGCCTCGCTCAAAGCAGCTTCTGGCTGCTTGGAAGGGGGCTGGCAATGTTTTCCGAGGTGCCTCTCCAGCACACGAGGATGAGCATCACTTTTGCCAGTCTTGCCACTGCTCTGCCCGCCCAGAGCCACTAGTCACGGGGCAATGATGAGGGCAGCAGTGTTCCTTTGGAACAAGCATTTCCTCTTGTGCCCTAGCGCTGAGGGGATAACTGAAGAGATGTTGTCCTCTCAACTAGTGGCTTTGTGTAAGTTTCTGTAGCAGGAAGTTGCTCAATAAATAATTACAGGGTTAATTAGAGTACGCTTTGCAATATTGGTGACTTGTCTCCAAATTGTGCCTCTTATATTTTGGTGAATTTCTGTACAAGGTAGAGAACAATGAGATGTCAGAGGTGTCATCGAGGCAGGGCTGTGGCTCATTGTCAGCGTTTCATGTGTCCTAATGTTGCTGGAGCAGGTCCTGTTGGACACTGTGACCTGGGCCCCCAGTATCTATGAAGCTTCCAGAATCTCAGGGCTGGATATTTATTGGTGTGGTGTCCCCAGTTTTCACCCTGGTTTTTGCTCCCACGATGCTGAGCATTGCTTGCCCTCACCCCAGCCCCAGCAGTAAGTGTTCCTCACCTCTGCATAGCAGGAGTTCTGGGCTCTTGAAATTTAACACACCAGGTTCTGAGCTGGGTTCTGAAAGCTTTTTTATGTTGCAGTTCAGAAGCTGCCTCCTTTGTTGTTTATGTTTATATATGCAGACTTTATAAAAAGAAACCCTGGCTGCGGGTGGAGCTGCTGTGTGAGTTGCAGTAGGTTTGTCTGAGGTGAAAGTGCTGTGTGGAGGTTTGTTTGCAGGTGTGGTTTTTGCCAAGCCCTGGCTGACAGTTCTGAGAACAGAACTGAGAAACATGGGGCACAGGCGAGTCCCAGGGCAAATGAGGCATGGTGATGGCAGGGGAACAGGGCTGGAGAGTGAAAGCCGTGCCTGGTGTCCCTGAAGAGAGCCTGTTCAGTTCCTGCCCTCTCCACAGCTCTGGGAGCACTATGGAAAATGGCCTATTGTGAGCCCTGGCTGATAAGTGACTCTGGCAGCAAAGTTTGCCTTGGATAAGTGCTTGGGCTGTAACAGCAGGATTGGCTGTGTTTATTAATGAGGAGCCTCTTACTGGTGAAAGTTACCCCAGAATGCTGAGGGGAAATCACAGCAGCTGTGAGTCAGGGCAGGCCAGAGCCCAGGGTCTGACAGAGAAACAGTCTGTTTTTTTTAAGCAATTTGCTAGAAGGGGAATTCCATTCTTAAACTTCCTGTATTGATGGTGTGATGTTCCCTGCTGATTCATTTGCAGTGTGTACAGCGGCCTCCCTCAACAGCGCTTGACAAACTTATGCAAATCATAGTGGAAATTAGCTTTTACTTCCTTCTAAGGGAATTTTTCTTTGGCTGCTGCCAAATCAGATCAGCCCAATTAGCTGCCTTCTGGAGGTTTGAGGTTGGTAGCAGGGACTCAAAAAATAAAAAACAACCAACAACCCAAAACAAAAACCAAAAAAATCCACCAGAAAGGATTTGGTTTTCACATTTATCTCTAAAAAATTATAGTAACCTGTGCCTGGCTATTTATAGCTAAATCTGTCTGATATTGGAGAAAACTTTTAGAGCATCTTCTGATGACGATTGTCAGCCTTCTGTAATTTAGGATTCTTATTGGAGGTGTTAGATGTTTCTTTAGATGTTGCTTCTGTTGCCAGTTGTTTAGTTCTTCTAGAATAAGTACTTTTGTACAGCTCTTCAACTTTATTTGTTGTTTCAAAGAAAGAGTGAGGCCAGGAGGGGAAGTGAAACTTCTCTGTAGTGGTGGTGCAACAGTGCCACTGCAGGAATAGCTCTGGTGAGGGGCTGCTGAGGGGTGGTGGGAGCTGAAATGTCATTCAGGTGCAGATGGAAGGAGTAAGACTTGGCACAGGTGGTATGTGGGGGGGGAATCTTCCTGAATTTTGGTGTAGTGCATCTTCCCAGAATGCTGCCACAGAACATGGGCAGTTGGATCCCCACAGTGACACATCAAGCTGGAATATAAGTGTTGAAAGCTTGCCAAAACCACTATCAGCAGAGGAGCTGATTGCACTGTAAATACTAGTGCTTGTAAAACAGGAGGGGTAGTTTCCTCCTAGAAGTTCTGGAAACATATTGATATGACCTAATGAATAATTAAGAAGCTTTTTGCATCAGTACATGGCTTCTGACAAGGTTGTCAAACTTTGTTCTCCAACTGCCATGAGCTGTTCACTCATCCAGCACTGACCACAGGAGGTGTTGCCATTTTGTGCAAATAGTGCATTTGTAGATGAGGTTTTGAGCCATTGTGGAATGAATCATCTTTTCTTGAGGTGAGAGTGCATATAAAATATATTGTTTTCCTGAAGTGATCAGAACAAGTTTACAAGCAAACACCCAGTGAGGGTACAGTGCACCTTGGCAGGAAACAGCATGAGCTGTCAGAGTAGCACAAAGGGGTTTCAGATCACATTGTGCTCCGGGCTAAAAATAACCATCAGAAGTTCCAGGGTAGAAGCAGAGGCGTTTTCAGAGCAGCTGCCACAGTTCCAGCTGCTGTCTCCCTCCCAGTGAGTATTTGGGTATTTACTGGTATCCTGATGAGGTGCTGCAATGAACAGGGGCGCTGGGCAGGTCTGAGTGAGGCTGTTGTTACACAAGACAAGCGTCTGTGTTTGCTGCCTGTGTTCCTCAACACTTTACTGAAACGTGTCCTAGTTGCCAGCTCTGTGCATTGCCTGACTAGCATGTACTCAATCATTAAGGAATTAAAGTCTTAATTTTCTCCTTTGCAGCCATGGAAATAAAGAAGTGTTCTCCTGCCGAGGTATCCTTCTGGCTGTCCAGTGGTTCTGGGACAGGGGACACAAGGATATTACAGTCTTTGTGCCATCATGGAGGAAGGAGCAGCCCCGACCAGATGTGCTCATAACAGGTATGAAAATATGAAAACCGAAAGTAGCTTTTCAGGCTGACTGCTCTGTCAATTAGTGAGCTTGCAGAGTTCTGGCTAAGTCAGTAATTAACTTCCGAATGGAAAGTCTGAGTAGTAGGAGCTGCAATGAGCTGAACTGACCAGGGAGAATTAGTCATTAACTTCCCCTCTAAGCCAGCTTTTGCCTGAATCAGTTGGAATAATTCAGAAAACAAGGAACGTAATACCGCTCTGCTTCCTAACTTTTTGTCTTCTATTTCTTGAATTTTTTCCTCTTGCAGGGACACACTTTGTGCTTTGTATTTAACTGAAGCACATTTAGCCAGAATTATTCAAACTGAGGGGAGCTTGCAGAGAGCTGAGATTCCCGAGTAACACAGAACAGCGATGAGCAGGGTTGAACAGAGTCTGGGTTGCGGAGAGCCGGAATGACGTCACGTGAACTTTACCTGTGGAGGGCTGTGCAGGTGTGCTCACAGTTGTGTTTGCTCTAGACCAGTACATCCTGCGTGACCTGGAGAAGAAGAAGATCCTGGTGTTCACGCCGTCGCGCCGGGTGGGCGGCAAGCGCGTGGTGTGCTACGATGACCGGTTCATCGTGAAGCTGGCCCACGAGTCCGATGGCATCGTGGTGTCCAATGACACCTACAGGGACCTGCAGAACGAGCGGCCCGAGTGGAAGAAGTTCATCGAGGAGCGGCTGCTGATGTATTCCTTTGTTAATGACAAGTATGCGTCATGCCTTCAGTTTTTAGCTTTTGTATTTTTTTCAGATCTTGTACCGCATTCGTGTATAACTCTGGGCTCGATAGAGGGTGTTGGTAAGGTCTCTTCACCTTGTAGTCAGACAAAACAATCCTTCTGGGCATGAGAACCAAGGACACCCTCTGCCTCAGACCCTGAAAAGTATAAACAAAAGTGAATTAAGGGGAGTGGAGCAAACTGAGGAGTATGACTTCCTTACCTGAAGCTATAATTGAACAATTATCCCTTGATGTGCAAGTAGACCAAACTTAGATCTGTCTAGAAAAACTCGTGATCACCATCCATCTTGGTGTGGCCTGTGCGAGGCTTTTGCACTGCCCAAGGTGTACCTATTGAAGGCCTTTAATAAATACCCACTTTATTCTCCTAACTCTGTCTGGCCTCTGTTCTAGATAGCCACTCCAAGGCATCATAGTCACATCTTCCTGGGCTTTTAAGAAAGATGTGTGTGAACAACACTGACTTGGTCTAATGAAGCAATAGCAAGTGATGCATGAGAAGAGCAAAATGCTAGTGAAGAAATAAAGAAAAGCTGTAGGATACAAAGACAAAAGAAGTTGGTGGCATTTCAGTAGCTGCTCCTAATTTGGAGCTAGGAGCTCCAAGGAGAGCTTCAGAGTGCAATTTCCTTACAGGACAATTGTTACCAGGCTCAGCAGCAGGTACTAATCCTGGTCAACAACCAAGCATTGGATCTCTTTTGTGCCTGAAGGGAAGCATTTTGTGCTGTTGTGGACTGGGTGGTGGGAGGGTTATCTCTTCAGGAAATGGGAGAGCTTTATAGGGCTCAGATAGCTTCTGATCTTCAGTGAAATAGGAGACTTTGAGAGGAAACCAAACCTCAGCTGAAAAAAAGTGACCTGCTTCTGACTGAGATTGGTTTTTCTTTAGGTTTATGCCTCCAGATGATCCCTTAGGGCGTCATGGCCCCAGCCTGGATAACTTCCTCAGGAAGAAACCTGTGATTCCAGAGCACAAGAAACAGCAGTGCCCTTATGGTAAGGTCTGCTTTTTTTATGTGAAGAACAAGATGTCTGTGCAAGTGTCATTCATAATCTAGTCAAATCCAGCTGGTCATTCCATGCTCTGGCTTTCCTTACAGGGAAAAAATGCACTTATGGAATTAAGTGTAAGTTCTACCATCCTGAAAGGATCAACCAGCCCCAGCGCTCGTTAGCTGATGAACTCCGTGCCAATGCAAGGCTGTCTCCAACCAGAACTACCAGTGGCAAGGAGGAGAAAAAAGGGAAACGGGGTTCCCAGGCAGAGCTCTTGTGCTCTGTGCCCACAGAGAGTGACAAAAGCTCTTTACAGAAGGTCTCTGCAGAGAGGAAGAGCTTGGCCCACAAAGCCAAGCCCAATGACGTGCTTCAGGCCAAAGGATGCGTGTCAGGCAGTGTTTGCCCTGACAGGTACCAGCAGCCTCCCATGGACTCTCTGTCTTACATCTCTCAGGAGCATCTCGACTCAGGCATTGGGTCTCTGGAGAACCAGCTGTCTGACATGTGGCCTCACAGATGTACCAGTCACTGTGACCATCCCCATGCAGAGCAGGTGGCTGTCTGCACTTGTGGCAGGCAGAGACCTGTGTATCCACATTCCCCCAGCTTAGAGCAGAACGGTCTGGTCTCTTACAAGCACACCTCACATAAATCTTCTTCCTCTGGTGCTAGCTTCATGCAGTACAGCCCTGAGATGTCTCACTCAGGAGCACCCCACTCTTTCTCAGGCTATGGGGTACCTGTGCACACAGGTACTGCAGGGCAGTACAGCCTGCCTGGTGAGTTCAGTGCTGCCCTGCCCCACTCGAGGGAGTTCTGGTCTGAGCCGTACCCACTGCCACAGGTGAGATCCCCGGGTGTGCCCAGCCCTCACACAGTGCAGAGAGCCCCAGGGCCACCCTACGGGGACTCAGGGCCCTGGGCTGGCTCGGAGCAGTTTGCTGAGGAGAGGGCCAGCGTGCATGTCAAGCTCTGTGGCATCTTCCACCCGCACCTGGTGGATGCTGTGATGAGCCGCTTCCCCCGGCTGCTGGACCCCCAGAGGCTGGCAGCAGAGATCCTCACCTACAAGGCCCAGAACCCAGGTATGTGAGGCAGGTGCCGAGGGCAGCCTGGCATTGGGAGAGCTTGAGGGGCTGGTTCTGCCTCTGCAGCTGCCACAGATGCCTTCTGAGTGCTCCTTCTTATTCCTTTGGAAGTACTGGGCTCCAGCTGGAGGCTGGATGCCAGATGTGTTGTGCTCACAGCAAATTCTGCTCCAGCTATGACTGCATGCCTTTGGGAGACATGAGACCACCCCAGCATCCCACCTTCCCCAGGGGCTGCTAAGAAGGAAGGGAGGCTGCAGCTCTAGAGCAGGGGTTCCTTTGGGGTTCATGGGAGTCTGGCACACCCTGAATTCCTGCAGCTGTCCATAACTGGATGTGAGAGAAGCGGGTGCTGCCTTTGTAGTGGCCTAAGGCTAGTTTCTGAGGACCCAAATGCCTTACCAATGCTGTTGTTAGGTCCTGACTAAGCCTCTTTACTAAATCTCACCATTCAGATCTGTGGCAAATGTTGGGTTATTAATGTAATCTGAAGCCGGATTTATCTGACTGGTTTTACTGGTGTACCTCTTGAATGATGTTTTCCACACCCCTCCCACATCAGCTTACCTTCCTGAGGTGAGGTAATTGTGCCACATGGACCACAAGTGCTTAGTGAGCTGCTCAGCTCCCAGGAGCACAGTCCTTGCTCAGGAGGAGCAGCTGGGTGCTGCTCCAGAGCTGTGTGAGTTGTGTGTTGGGCATGTGCTGACAACTGCACTGTCACAGCAGCTGGGTGAGCTGAACATGCTGTGAGTGCTGCTCTGGAGCTATCCCTGTCCCAGGCTGGCTCTGTGTAGCACTGACGAGGATTTATTTTGTGCCTTTTGCCTTAAGACAGCAATAGAACAGCTGCAGTCACATCTGGACTGCTGCCAGGGGCCTTCTGGAGGAGTCTTTAATATTTTGTGCTGTAAAGCTGTTGCTTCATCTTCTTCCTCACCAATATTCCCCTGTCCTTTGGCTGTGCCCAACTAGAGCAGCATCCAGGATTTAGAATAAGACATATTTGGCAAGACTGTTCCTGTTTCATTTCCTCTTACTCTGTAAGACACTTTCTACTGTAGGTACTGTAAGAGGTTTTAAATATGCAAAACCAATTGCTGTAGTAATTGGTTCTGGCCATGGAATTTTGCTGTGCAAGGGATGCAGAAGTGTTCCTGGCACTTGCAGGCCAGAAGCAGTTGATTTGTTGATACACATTGTATCTGTGTGTGTTGTTGTTTTCTAAATACAATACGCCCTTCTGTGGTTAAACCAAGGTTATTGAGTGGCAAATTAGGAAGGGGAGAGTGGAAGGCAGCTGGTCCTGAAACCCTCCTGGGAGCAGTGTTGTCTATTGCTGCTCTTCCCTCTGATGTCCAAGGAATGACCTGTCCAGACTGGCACCATGTGCCATGAGACCACAGGGACACAGAAACCTGTATACCTGGTTAATAATGATACATTACAAATTAGTAATGTTTCATGTTAGTAAGCAAAATGCTTCTTAATTTTAAGTAACCTGATACTTTGCATATTTGTAAGTTACAGAAAAAAGGTTTTTAATGTTATTGTTCAGCACCTTGCTGCTTGCAGTTTTAATCAATGCTGTTCTCACCTCAGCCATATGTTACTTGGTGAGGTGGGTTTGGGTTTCTGGTAGAATGCTGGTATCTGCTGCCTCTCTTGCAGTGAGAAAATTAACATTTTGTATTCCCCAGCTGACACTTTCTGAACTTTCTATATCACTATGCAGTATAGTCATGTACTGAATAGCCATGTGACAGCCCTGGCAAAGAAAAACTGTGTTATATAAATAAAAACTGCTGAGTTGACACATTTGGTCTCTGGTGCCTTTGTGGAAGAACAGTCAACATTTTGGTTGGCTTTCCAGGGAAGTCAAGAGAAATTATCCTTCTTCCCCAGGGTTCCTCTGACAGGCTTTGATCTCTGTGCAGTCTGAGGGCTGGTTATTGACAGGCTGTTAATTGATGGAGCGAGACCAAAACATCCATGTGCTGTGGCAGATAAGGGCATGTGCAATGTCTGCTGTTTATTTGGCTTCACTGGGGTTGCTCAGTGCCTGGGGCAGGCTCTGGCAGGGCAGGTGGGACCAGCAGCAGTGCTGGCTCTCACTCAGCACCACAGTGTGGGTGTCACAGGTGCTAAACACAGCACACTCCTGGCAGTTTTGGAATCAGTGTGGACTGTGTTTGGCTTTAAGGGGCAATTCCACAGTACAGCCTGGAAATAAAGACATATTTTATCCAGTTACAGTACATCTGTGTCAGATATTGAGTGTGGAATATATGAATGGTAACATGTCCAGATTTTGCTCTGAAGACCTATGGACTGGAAGTGGAGCAGGAATATCATTGCTCACATTGTAGTGTAAGGATTTTCCCCTCCCATCTGCTCCACTGCAGCACAGCATGTTCTTATCTCACTGGTTAAGTAACTTTATGGTCTGTATTGAAACTTGTGCTCTTCATTTACCACAGGGCAATGACTCTTTAGTTAATCACAAGCCAGGGTAGCAAGTGCTCCCAGAGACCAGCTGCATTTCAAAACAAGCCTGCAACCTCACAGTCTGAAGTCTTTATTGATTGTGGGAGAGGAAGCCTCTGAGGACGTCACGGCAGTGACAGAGCTCATGTGGCTCTGTGTGTGTGTGGTGGGAGGGGATGGAGTGGTGTGTCAGGGATCTGAGCACACCTTTACCCATGTGAAGAGTTTGCTGCTGTCTATAATGGGATCTGCAGTTGAAAAATGCTGCAGGATTTTAAGGCTGGTGTTCCTGTAAAAGACAATAGGTTATTCTAGTTTTTTGTAGATGGAATAGGTAATGCCATCTACAGGATGTGTAGAGGGGGTAAATGTTTGTTTTTGCATGTCTCAAAGCTGCACTGGGACACAATTAAAGGAATTGGTGCAGACGTACAGAGGTTCATTATCAACCAGGAAAGGAAGAGCTGGAGCAGACTGACTTTGGTTGTGATGTTTCTGTTGCAGTGACAGTGCTGGGGGCACATGGAGTAGTTTGGGAGGGTCAGGCCCTAGCAAAGATCAGGTTGAGGTTACTCCCCAGGCTGCTGGGGTAGCCAGCAAGCCCAGCCACAGTCCCAATGCTGTGCTCTGAATTTTCTCCTTCATTCACACAAAGTTCTGTGTCCCCATTTCCTAAGCTCACTGTGGTACCAGAGATTTGGGAAATGGGAATCCTGACTGGAACTGTTGTTTCTGTACATTTTTTCCCCTACACACTCCTCAGTGCCAGGAGTGGTGGGGCTGCCTGCACACCTTGGCAAGCCTGCTGAGGCTGTTAAAGTGGGGATTTTGGGGTGCATCCTTTGGCTCAGCACTTCCTGGGGCTTGGGTGTAGAGCCTGCTATAACTGCTGGGTGTTTGCTTTGAGTTCTGGGCGAGCCAAACTGGGTCAGATCTGTGTCTCAGCTCACTGTTGGAGGGAAGGAGATCACACATGGGCTTTTTGAAGGTTTCCTGTGCTCAGGGGCTTCCCAGCCCTCATCCTGTCAGCTGTATGCCACTGAAGCCTCGTGCTGGGCTTTAGGAGAGGCTGGTTCCTCCAGGCAGCCCAGTCTGTTCTCCAGGGCTTGCTCACCTCTCCCTGGTCCCACTGCCCTGTGCTGCCGTTGCTCCCTGAACTTCCATTTGAACTCAGCTGGGGGTTTCCAGGATGTGGGTAGCTCAGTTCCAAAGTTTTAAAGCATTTTCAGAGGCAGGAATGGGAAAGGGGATGGGGAGTGTGCACCATCATGGGGGTGTGGTGATGAAGGTGCAGCATCAACCCCATGTTCCCCCAGTGCTGAGGCTGCTGGGCTGCTGCTCTCCTCATAGAGAGGAATGGATGTACTGAGCATGGCAGCAGCTCTGCACCCTGTATCCTGAACTGCTGCTGCAGCACAGCCTCCCTGTGAGGCAGGACTGCAGGAAGCAGTCAGTATTAGGTACAAGAGAAGGGAAAGGTGCTAGGGAGGAGCTGGGTGCTGCCCCAGGGCAGTGGGGGGAGGCTGGGATGGGCCAGGGTTGTGATGGTGGTGCTATCTGTGCAGATGCTGTCAGCACTTGCCCTCCAGCCACATGCTTTTCATTTCTCTCACAGGCTTTCCTAAGGGCCCTGAATACCCGGGTGCTCCCCAAGGCCAGGGGGTGCCCCTGGAAGCCAAAGCCCTGTCTGGGGCAGCAGCAACCTGCTCAGCCCTTCTGACAAAGCCACTGAGGCTCCTGGCCAGGACTGGGCAGCAGTGTTGCACAAGTATGTTGGAGTGAATACAGCCTCAGGTTAAGCAATAGGTCAGGAGGCTTTGACTGGTGTGGTGGCTGGAGGAAGGTTTCTGTGGCCTGTGTGGTGGCTCTTGCCTTGCTGCTCCAGAGGGGGGTGCAGAGCTGGTGGCTGCAGCTAATGCTGCTTGATGTCACCCTCCAGTTCCTGTACCCTGGCCCCTTTGAGCTGGCTGGGGATTTCCAGCCCAAGGATTGCCACAGAGAGGTGAATGGTGGCTACAACAGGAACAGGACCTTGTCACATCGTTGTCTGATGCTCTCATGGTCTCAGCATGGACGCTGCTGTGATTTGCTGGGGGGAGGGTGGGGGATGCAGCTTGGGGCTGGGGTTTCACTGCAGCAGGACCCCTGCAGTGAGAGCAGCTCATTTGCAGGGCCTGGTTTACTTTGCTCTTTCTGAGCAGCACGGGGCTGTCCCACCTCCACCACACCGAGGCCAGGTGGGTGCAGGGTGAGTCAGGCTGCTGCTATTCCCGTTGCATCAGTTCCCTGCACGTGGGAGCTGCATGGGCATGTTGGGAGGACAGATCTCTGCCAGTCCTGCCTGCTGCTGGAGCCTGGCCCCAGCCCCTGCTGTGGGTGGGTGCTGGTCCCTGCTCTGCTTCAGCAAGAGCTCATCCTGTCTCCCCCCACCCCAAAGAGCTGGGGGCTGCAGGGCACTGGTGCAGCTGTCCCAGCTCTGCTGGAGAAAGACCAGGCAGACACAAGCGATGGAGAACAGCTGCCTGTATTGAACAGTGGATGCAGCCCCTGTGCTGGGCCAGGCCTGGGCACTGGGCAGCCCCTCAGCCCAGCTCCCAGCTATTCTGGCCAGCCAGGAGCCATCAGCCATGCCTGAGGAGCTGCTTGCCTTTGACCACTGTCTCAAGGAGGTGCCCAGGGTTGCGACATGTGCAGGAGCAGCTCATGGAGAGGATGGATGTGGCTAATCAGGAAGTCAGTGTGTGAGTTTTGCAATCTGTCACCTCAGTGCGAGGTGACTGATGCTGGTGCTGACCAGACTCCTCATTCCTGGAACCTCCCAACGAGCAGCAGAGCAGGAGGATGCTCCTCAGTAGGCTTCACCAGAGCCAGCCCCTGTGGGGCACAGAAACCCACTGGCAGCCCTGGGCAGGGAGAGCTGTGACATGTCCTGGGGCAAACCCAGGGCCAGTGGCTTGTCCTGACCTGCCTCCAGCTGGTTCCTGCTCCTGGGAAACGGCTGCAGTTCTGCTGGATTGGGCTGGGCCCAGCTAGCACTGAGGGATACAGCTGGGACTGCAGCAGCCTGGCCTGTGTCCTGCAGGGCCTGGGCAGGGAGGAATGTGTGGATCCTTCCTGATTTGCTGAGGCCCTGCTCACACCTTCACTTACATTTTCTGCCTGTCAGGCTGGATGGAGCCGCGTCGTTGCAGAGGTGCCTCCATCCACTGGCGTCCTGGAAAAGAGCAAAGGAGAGAGAGGAGACACCACTGGGAGCACCCAGCCAGGCTCCTGGTGGGAACAGATTCAGAGAACTGGGGGCTTTCCCCAGCACCTCCCTCCCCAGGCTGCCCATTACCACCCAGTGCCCCGGTGGGAGCTGGTGGATTACCCATATGCCTATTAGCAGAGGTCAGCACATTGCCCCGTCCCCAGCTCTGGTGGCAGGTCCCCCCTCCCCAGCAATTCCCAGCCCCTACCTTCTGGGCTCTCTCCTTCACTCCCACTGGCACTTTGGTCCTCTGCTTCCCCTAGCAGGTCAGGGCTGTCACCACTGTTCCACTGCCATGGCAGCTCCTGCAGCTGGAACAGGGTGTGAGGGTCTGGGGTGTCAGAGGGGACTGTGGGGCTGGCACCCCCAGGGCACTCACACTCACCCTTTGGCGCAGGCTTTGCTGTTCCCGCAGCAGCTCCAGGAACCGGCTGCTCCACAGAAGCTTCTCAGCCCCCAGCTCGGTGCAGAGGAAGCGGACATCGGCCTCCAGAGCCTCCAGCCTCCCCAGCATGGCCTCGCTGGCATTGCCACGCCGCTGCCCTGGCACCACAGCTCAGCTCCTGCCAACCCCCATGGCACCTGCCAGCCCCAGGGCCACCCTGGGCCAGGTACCCACCTGTCTGTCCAGGCTCCCATGCAGAATCTGAGTCCAATTCCTCCTCCTCCTCCTCACTCCCCTCCAGTCTGAGCTGCAGGGCTGTGCCAAGCTGGAAGCCAACACCGGCAGTGGGGACTCGCAGGTCCATGGGCAGCTGAGCCCAGATGGCCCCTGGCACCAGCCCTGTGTGGGGAGCCCCTTCCATGCCCTCCAGCCGGCCGTGTCCCCGGGCTCGGCAGTGTCCCCGGGCTCAGCTGTGTCCCCGGGCTCGGCCGTGTCCCCGCGCTCGGCGAGCCCCGCGGTCTGTCCCACCGAGGGCGTTACCTCCTCGGTGACCTGGAAGGCGCCATCCCAGCAGCTCTTGTAGCACAGCAGCAGCACCTGTGGAGCGCAGAGCCTGGAGCGGTGTCCCCGCGTCCCCAGGGCTCTCAGTGGGCACAACCACCCAGCGCCTTGAGCCAAGAACCAGGGATGAGGGTCCCAGGGGCCCGGGATGAGGGTCCCGCTCCAGCAGCCGGGTGTGCTGGTGCTTCCCTCCCCCGCCCTGCAGCCGCCCAGCTGCAACAAACCCCAGCAGCAGCGCTGCAGCGATTGCACCCCAGCAGCACCTCTGCCCCCGCCCTGGCTCCGGCCGCGTTTGGAGCCGCCAGAGGTGCGTGGAGGCCCCTGAGGAAGGGGTTCTGTGGTACCGACCCACGTCAGGCTCCAGAGTCCCCGCAGCCCCCGCAGCGCCGTCCCGCAGAGCGACAGGAGCGCGCAGCCCCCGGCGCGCAGGAGCCGCCTCCAGCAGGGCTCGGGCGGTGCGCGCTGCCGGCCCATGGCACCCTGAGGACCGGGAGGCACGGCTCAGAGCCCGGGGCTGCCGCTCGCCCAGCGCCCCACCGGAGCGATGCCCACGCGTGCCAGGGTCTGTCCCGGCTCGCCATGACCGGAGCGTTTGCGGGACCCCCGCTGCCCCTGCCCGCTGCCCCCTTACCCAGCCATGCACCGGGCGCGGCCGCTCCCGCCCCTCGGAGACCAGATGAACTCCTGCCTAATCCTCTTGGTGACGAGGCTGTGCAGGGATTAGCGTTTCCACCTTTGGGGTCCATAAGGACAGTGGCTGCTCTTCTACGCTTTTCTTTGCTCAGGATTCATCTTTCAGAAGCAAAGGACTCAGGATATATTTCTAACCCCTACTTTTAACTTTAATTAGCATTCAAGTAAAGTCCGTGCAGCTCCTTCTGACTCCTGTGCCCAGGCACTGGCCATCGGGGGTCTTTAGTCACTCAGGCTCTTTAGGAAGCAAAACAGAAGTGTTCAGAAGTGAAATGGAAGGTTTAGGCACAACTGCTGGAGTCAGGAGCCAGCAGGGACAGCTGATCCTTTGACTGAATCAAGTGTTTGCCATTTCTCTTTCTGCCCCGATCAATGTGCCCCCCTCAGGCTGCTGCCATCAGACATCGACCTGGGCAGGACAGGCTGTCCCCTCCTTCGGTGACAAACACAGCCAGAGGCAGGAATGGCTGCATTTCCCCATTGTCCCTCTGTGTCACAGGGAACGTGGAGCCGACCCTGCCACACAACCTGCCTGCACACGGGCTCCGAGCTACACCAGCTCTTTGCTGCTTCTCCAAAATGTTCTGCCTAAAAAAGTCTGACAGCTTTCCTCGAGGTCAGAGGTGCAGCAGAGATTTCAGCCTCTGAAATCCAGGTGCTCTAGCCATCCCTGCTTGAAGCGGCACAGGAGAACTATTTTCATTCCGAGGCCAGGGAATCAAAATCATCAGCTGAGAATTCTTTATTCCAGAGCTAGGGAGGAGCAAGGCCCTGTACTTCATGCTGTTTCCTAGATCTTCCACTCCCCTGTACTTAAACTCTGTAATTTAGAACACAGAAGCAGGCCAGCTTTGCAGCTTGGCCTTTAAGCTGCTCTATCCCAACCCACCCCCGTGGAGAAGCAGCTGCCAGTCCCTGAGCAGAGACACAGCTCCCTGCAGGATAAGCCAGCTCCCCCCAGGAACAAACAGAGCTGCCTTGATCCCCAGATCAGGCTCAGCCCAAAGCAGAATTCTGCTCCTGCACACTCCTGGTGCCCAGAGAGAGCTGAGGAATCCCCAAAGCCCAGGGGAGCAGAGGTGCAGCAGAACACACGAACCCTCAGCTGTTCCAAGGGCTGTGCACACTCTGGGGACTCAGTGGGACCCTGTCCCACAGTCCCCTTTCCCACATCTCCCTCCAGCAGCAGGGAATACACAAACATCCCAGCACTGAAAAAGAAGGCAACTCCCCACACTGAGTGAAGCAAAGCTCAGTTCAACAGCAACACCAAGGTTCTGACCTGGCTGCTGTGAGAAGCACCCAGCTCTCACTCCTCTGTCCTGCTCCAGGGACAATCCAGCCAGTTCATCCCTGATCTGCAAGCAATACCCTCACCAGCAGAACCATGGACATCCCAAACCAAAGACATGGACAAGGACATCAGCCAAACACAGCTGGAGATCAGAGCCTGGCAGTCCCTGCAGAACTGAGTTACAGCTACCCTGAGGAGAGAAAGCACCAAGTGAACCTCCCATGGGCTATGGGACAAGGAACAGCTCCAGCACCAAAGGGGAAGAATTCCAGCAAAGTACCCATAAAGCAGGTGGACATTAAAAAGCACCAGGAGTCAAAGTTTGGACTGAATAAACCATGTGAAGAGACGAACATGGAACTTTTATTGTTTATGTACAAATGACAAAAGTTTGTATTAAAAAGAGAACCCACCCAAAGTCAGAGACAGCAAAGAGCTGGCTCTGAGCTCTGGCCCTTCCTGCACCTAACGCACTGAGGAACATCGGGAAATGGTGTTTAAAATGAAAGGAAGAGAAAAGGGTTAAACTACCTTCTTCTCTGCTTGAGTAAGAATCAAAAGAGCTGCTCCACAAAATGAAGAACCTTCCACTACATGGACTAAACAAAGAAATCCAAAGTCAACCTGTAACTATACATTTCAGCTTTAAAAAAAGCACAACAAAACAAAAATAAAAAAACCAAACCTGCAAAGCTAAATATCAGCAACAAAAGTAATCTAAGTCTCACAACATGGATGGGACACACTGAATCCTAGCCCAGTTCCAGTGGAAAAGGAAATGCCTCTCTGTGGGTCTGCAGGTGACAAGGGGGCAGCAGTATCAGTCGTTTCAGGAAGTTCCCGACCAAGGTGGAAGCACAGAACAGCCAGGAATTCAGAACTACTACAACTACTACAACACCTTTGTCTTCCTGCAACTCAGGTGATTTAAAAATGATGCAAAGTACACGGTCCAGGATTTCCTCCCCCCATCCAAGTCCCTTAGAGTGAATCACTCCTGCTGCAGTTGCCATCCTGCTTCAGGGCTTCTCAGTGGGGAGTCACAGACCTAAATCCCAGGAGCATCAGCACTGATGGCTCTAGTAGTCCTGCAGAGAAAGGACAGCACATGCACGTTAACACCTTCCCACCTCCGAGTCAGCTCTGGAGCTGGGGGTCTCAGTCCTCTCTCATCTCACACACCATTAGCTGCAGGCAAAACAGATCTTTCCTTGTAGCTAAACATTGAAAAGGCCGGACCTTTCCAACCTTGAGTATCAACTCAAACCAGATGCTTTTGATGCTCCAGATCATGACAAGATAACAGGATGCAAAGCAGCTTTTTCCATGAGAAGCACACAGGAGTTATCTGTGACCCGGGTTCAGAACAGCCCACCTGGGCTCAGTTGCTGTCACAACCAGGGGACAATGCTGATCTCACACTGTGACTCCTCAACCATGACAATAAGAACTCAAATGACAGCAGCAGAAGGAGGGTTTTTAAAGCTTGGGAGTCAGCCAGCCCCTCCAGTGAGCAATGAAAACACACACAGAGCACGGATACTTACGGCTCTTGGCTTTTTGTTTAACTTGAGGTCAATCCTGTGGTTGGAAAGACAAGAGAAACGTCCATGTCAATACCTCACCCAACACCAGAGTTACTGCACAGGGCACAGCTACGACAGAGACTATGGTTAATCCATCCACTCCCAACTGGCTGAGCCAGGGCGCTGTTCCCAGGGTTACTGGGCATGAGAGCAGCAGAGGAGAGTCGAGCTATTATTTGCCAAAAAGCAGATTCCATCCACTCGCAGACAGAGTTAATCAAGGGCCACAATCAATCAAGGGGCACTTAGGCAGGTGAACAAGGGGAACTAGGCATGCTCTATGTTAATTTAATCTGCCAGAGGTGTAACTATGCCACATGTAATTAGCCAGACATAGTGTGAGAGTTATTTACTTGGATAGAGAAGAGTTAGGATGACAGGGATTATATGAGCCAAAGTTACTGAGTTTAGTACATTTTTCCAAAAGGAATTATCCAAGTCTATACTTATCTCCTTAAGCAGCAAAGCCAAAAGAATCAGTTTTTAAACTAAGTTTTAAAGTTAAAAACTTTTATCTATTTAAATATGAAACAGAAAGGTAAAGAAGAGTGAAGTTAATTTAAAATTTGCTGAAGTTATTAAATAAAATGTTACCTCCATCACGCTTTTCTGTTTTTAAAAAAAACTTCCCAGCCTAACCTAATATACATACCTACAATTAAACAGATAAACTAGGGGTTAGCGAGGTCTCAAAAGGCACATCGGTGTCTACACACTAACAACACAGCACAAGTACTAATTCAAGTCAAACTTACTCAAAGTCATAATCAAACATGCCAGACGGGCTGAGGGGCAGCATTTGAAAGGAAGAAAGCAATAGAAATTAATATACTAATGAATTAAATCAATTAATTGATTAGCCACCCTAGAAAGATTGCTAAAAAGTAAAATTAAATAAATAATAAAGCCAGTGTTCAAACACCATCAAGTTTTTCAGATATCTTAACCAGGACTGGACACAAAAAGCACTCTGGGTTGGCAATGCAGAGTCCCCCCTCCCCACTGGATTTCTGGGAACAAGAGGTGTTAGCAGAGAGGTGGGTTTGGTTTATGCAGGGGATTTTAGGAGCTGAAAGAGGGGCAGCTGCCAGATCTGGAGAGGGCAGAGCTCGGAACCCGAGGGCTTGGAAAACCAAAGTGAGGGGTGAGGAAGCAGGGTGGGTTTAGGGAGCTGGGGAGGGGGCTGGGCTGCCAGGGCAAGGCAAAGCTGTTCAGGCAGAGGTGACCCAGAACTTGGTGCCCAACCCTGCACTGGGCTGTTCCCCCACACCCCCAGCACTGCTGTTCCTGGCACTGCTGGCCCAGGGACATTCGGGCAGAGCTGACCAGTTTGGTGACTGTCCCACCCCCTCCTAGAAGTGCCACAGCACGGTCTCCAGACACAGCTCTGCCCACAGCTGAAGGACTGATCATGGAATCCCATTCCAGGACTGCACTGCTAAGAGGAAACAGCACTGGGTTCCCTCCAACACTTGTTAGCTGTGACAACAGCTGAGCACACACACAGAAAATACCC
Source organism: Rhabdornis inornatus (assembly GCA_013397075.1). Lineage (NCBI taxonomy): Eukaryota > Metazoa > Chordata > Aves > Passeriformes > Rhabdornithidae > Rhabdornis > Rhabdornis inornatus. Next base: position 117,115 of record VWZS01005688.1, on the reverse strand, counting down.
ACGCTGGCCTTGCTGTGGTGTGGCAGGGAGCAGAGGGACAGCACAGCTCTGTACCCACACCTGAGGCTCTGTGTGCACCTGCAGCCAAAGGGCCCCGTGCTGACCCAGCTCCACACACGGGAACCCCCCGTGCTGAGGCCCTTCCCCAGCAGCTCCCAGTCCTCCAGGAACTGGTGAGTGAAAACCAGAGTCGTGCTGGCAAATAGAAGAGCTTCTGAATAAAGAGAAAAGCCAACATTTCTTTTTATTTTTCTCTTTTTCATGCCAGACCCCTCAGGGGACAGACCCCAGCCTCTGTGGGGTTGTGGGGCCTGGAATGCCCTTGCTGCAGGATCAGGGACTGCATTGTTGCTGGGGTTTTTTAGCCTAAATATACTTGAGAATTGTTTGGTCTTGTCTGCCAAAATTTAGGGGATAGTCAGTAACAGCAATCACAATTTTAAAAGAGCTTTTATTACAGACAAATTTAATTATCTTTTTATCTTTTTTCAATTATCTATCTGGCCCTGCTAAGCATTACAAACAGTCGGTTCCTGCCTCACTGAGCCCCTCGGAGTGTCTGACCCCGGGAACACAGAAGCTGCCACAGGTAAGCAGGGCAGGGCTCCTCTGTCCAACAGCCTGGCAGCAGCAGCCAAAGCTGCAGAGGGGGGAAGGTGAAGGAACCCAGAGCCACAACCTGTTGGGGGGGCAGCTTCCTCCCCGCTCCTGTCCCTAAAGTCCGGGTCATGGACTGGAGCAAAGCGATTTATGTCAGTTCCAGCACCTGCCCTGCACCCCACCATGTTGTTGGCCATGGTTTGTCCAGGTAGAATATTTTATAATTTGTTTGAAATGGCAGTTTTCTTAAGCTGTACTTCAGTTTTACAGGTAGTTTCTCTGGACTTGCTCACGGATGTAGTTTCTTGTGTTATTCCTGAACTTCTTCCAAATATCTACAGGCAAAAAAAGAGATTTGAACTTCTTTGGATTCCCAGCTCATGAGGAACCAAAGGGATATCCAGTTCTTTCTGACATTTGCCCAATTCAGGCTGCTGTAGGAAGGAAATTCTGACCTAAGAATTAAAGACATGCTAATGACTCAACACTTAATGAATGCAAAAAAAAGAGTTAAGCATTTTTCAAGCATTGTACCTACCTCGTGTCCCCACCCCAACTGTCCCCAGCCCCCCTTAAACTTTTACCACTTTAAACCCTTTCTCTAATTGCATGGCAGGTCCCTTAAGGAGAAGAGCCTGTTCCTAGGCACAGCCAACAGCTCAGAGACAGCACAGACACTAGGGACTTTTAAAAGCTCCATTACTTCTGTTAAATCCTTAGACCCCAGCTTCAGCAATCCTTCCAGAGGGACACAGCTCTGCAGTGTCTCGTCTCCATGGTCTTCCTCTCTCAGGGCCTGACTCACAGGCACTGTCACTGCCAGCACTGGGCTGGGGGGCACAGGGACCAGCTCATCACCCTCATTACACCTTAGGGGCAGAGCTGGACAGGTAAATCCAACCAGAAAAGAGTTCAAGGAATCTGTTTCACGTGAATTTCAGGTCAGTTTAATAACAAACATTCTGAGGTGAAGGTGACACAGCAATTCCCCTACGCCAGCACTGAGACTTGGCTGGGATGTGAGAGCTAGAAGGGGCTGGAATGGAAATCCAGATACTGGGAGTCTCCAAAAACCCAAAAACATTCCCATTTGCTTTCCACCCTCCTTCAAAGAAAGTGCTAACATTCCTGTCCTACTGGGCTCTGCAGAAACCAAGCAGCAAGCTCAGGAAGTCAGGACCTGCTGGAAGGAATAAACTTTATCCTGGAGAGATGGGAGAGCTGGAGAAGCTGCCCAGAAGCACAGCTGTGCCACAGCTGGAGTGAGCACCCTGTGCTGCTTCTTTAACTTCCTCAGCACTCTCTCCTCCTCTTCCAAAACCAGGAAAACCACCCAAACAACTGACCCCAGCTGCCCCTTATTCCAACTGGCTCCCCTCAGGCAATAAATTCAATCCATCCCCAGCCAACTGTCCAGGTGTGGCGAGCAGGCTGCTGGTCCCACTGACCTGTGTCTGTTTTTGTTCTTTCTCTTTTTGTGGCTGCTGTGGTGGCTCCCAGAGGAGGTGGAGGAAGCAGCTTTCTGGGGCTTCACACCCTGCATGGAGCCATCCAGCTCTTCAGCATCCTCCTGGTTGGGCTCATTCTCCTGGTTGTGGAAGTCTGGAGAAGTGTCACTCTCTGTGCCACTGCCTGGCTCCCCTAGAGCAGGACAAACCCAGGTGAGCTCCTGGCTGCCCTGGCACAGCCCTGAGAGGGAGAAATAACCCCAGAACGGCAGCAGAGACACCTGAGCCCTGCAACACCAGGAGGTGAATCACAGAGCCTGGGAAACAACTCTGCAGGATGGACAAGAAGCTGCTCCTCAGCCCTGAGGAACCACTTCCTATTTGGTGCTGATCACAAAAACATTTTCAATATTCTGGAGGTGAGTGATCCCTCCTCACGTCTTCTGTGACACATCTACAGCGATGCAGCGCTTCAGCCCATCCAGCCTCTTCCTCCAAAGAGCACCAAACCAATTTCAATCCCTTTTACAAACAACATACCCCTGCTGAGCATGGAAGGAACAAGGAACTTGGGAAATCAACAGCCGGGAGCAGCCCGAGGGCAGCAGGCACAGGGACTGGGAACAGGAGCCCGAGTCTAGCCCAAATTTGGGAGGCTGAGACAGGGCTGAATGGTGGGGAGAGTGCAATTCTTCCCAAATTCAGAGAAAAATGACAAAGAGACTTACGCTTCTCAATGAGCTGGTCCTGGACTCCAGCTAATGCACTGACAGCCTGGAAAACCAAACAGGATGTCAAGCCAAGCAGGGATTCATTTCCCAGTGCTCAAAGCATGGAGCCCAGGTCACACAGACAAATCCCTCTGAAGTGTCTGTGGCCCCACGTGGCACCGAAGGTCTGAGGCAGAGACAAAGCCAGGGGACAGCAATGACACCAGTGACAGGCATCCTCCCATCCCCAGGCACCCAGGAAAGGGGCTCTGGAAGGGGATGCAGGGTGGGATGGGGATGCTTAGGGCAGGTATGGGACTTCAAATGGGGAAGTCATTCAGCAGGTGATCACAGCAGGACGGAGGCACCAAGGCACAGGGATGGGATAGGGATAAAACAGGAGTGGGGACAAGGAAAAGGATGAGGACAGGGATAAGGAGAGGGGTGGGCACAGGGAGGGTTACCAGGTCAAGGCTCATCCCACCTGCGCCCATCCTGCCACTCACCGCTGCTGAGGTGACCGAGGACTTGCTGAAGAGCCTCTCGGCCTCCTTGAACTTGCGGTTCCTCCGGTCGTTCTTGCTGTTGGAGTTCCTGNCAGCGGCCGCTGGGGGCGCTGGCGAGCCGGGAGGGGCGGGGGGTGGCGAGTCCCCCTGGGGATGTGCCAGCCTTAATAATTTAAATATTCTGTGGTTTTACCGGCATTAGTAACTGCGGTGTTCCGTAATTCTTTAGGGTCCCTCTGAAAGAAATGAGGGATTTGTCTTTACAAACAAACCGTGGGTCTGCTAGTAGATAAAACCAGCACCGATAAAAAAACAATGGGAAGGATTCCACTGATTGATAAACAGAATGAGAGAGATCTGTCTACTGTAGGTCTGCTCATAAATAAAATTGGATAC
>VWZS01005688.1:55407-113225 GCA_013397075.1 Rhabdornis inornatus | reverse complement strand
GTGGGTCTGCTAGTAGATAAAACCAGCACCGATAAAAAAACAATGGGAAGGATTCCACTGATTGATAAACAGAATGAGAGAGATCTGTCTACTGTAGGTCTGCTCATAAATAAAATTGGATACTGAGAGATGAAAGAAATAATGGGAAGAACTATAAATTCCATAGGAATTCCAGTGATTGACACAAGGAAAAGATAAAGGGGGGTGGGGAGTACACATTCAAAGGGGTCTGTATTGGTGTTTGGGGAAGTCTGTAACTCTCAAGTACCTCAGCTAACGGTGAAAGAGAGAGGGAAATGCAGCTGGGAAATCAGGATAAAAAGGAGGCTGCATCCTCCAAAAATCTGAAAGACCCCATGCGGAATGCCCCATGGCCTCTCCCTTTATTCCAATAAAGTTGTAGGACTCCTCTGTCTCCTTTGTGGACATAAACCTCTGGTGTTGGTGGATTAATTTTCCTGACACCTCCAACCCAAACCTTTCTATGACACTATTAAACTGTGTCACTCCAATCCTCTGCAGTGACACTGGGGGTGGCAGCTTGCACTTCTGCAGTGCAGCAATTCCTGTGTGAACCTTGTCAGGGGACACAGAACGAGCCACCCTGGCCACACCCAGGTGAGAAAGGCCCGGCCAGGGGGAGCGATACAAACCTGCTGCGCTCACAGCCTCTCCACGATACAAACTGTGCAGTTTTTAACTTATTCGGTTTCTTTACTACAGAAACAAGTACTGAAACTTCATTTCTTTCGAGGAAAAAAAAAATGACACTAGAAAAATATTACAACTGAAAACAATCAGGGCTAAATTTACAAATTGTATATTTAAAAACCCTTGGAGTAGATATAAAGCAGCTCCTCCTCCTCAAACCCCATCCTACCCATCTGAAACCCCACAGCAATGCCCCATATTTACACTGTCAATGTGTACAACAAGCACCTTTGTGTACAGTCCATACACAGCAGGGACGAACAGGTGAGACCACAAACACCCAGGTGAAGTGTGGGACACACACACTGAACATAAAGCAACGTGGAGAAGACACCAAAGACTCTGCAACTCCCAGTGAGTGGGACTGGTGCCTCTCTCCCTAAACACTGACTTCTTTACTGTGTTAAACAAGGGACTTGGGTAAGTTTTCATAAAAAGAGAACTTAAATAGTGTAAACTGGTTAAAACATGTCACCCTAGCAGAGGTGTTTCTGTGTGACACAAACAAACCCTGGGGTGGGGTCAGGAGTAACGGCTCCAGTGTTCAAAGCAGACACTCCACATCCAGGACAGCTTCAGCATCATGTGTGGGAACAGGAAACCTGGTTCACAGTCTCACCACCTGAAATTCCAGGAACTGTTCAACTTCTGTTTCACATTCCCTTGTGATTTCCAGGGGGAATTCCAGTGAAATGCCCGTCCCTCAGTCCCCATGAGGCAAATGAAACACCCAGAACTTACAAATACATGAGGGTCTTTGCCATATTTCTGCCATTTTAGCAGTGATCCAGGTGAATTCTCCTGTCAGAACTCCCAACAGGCAGAGGAATTTGGCAAACTACAGAACAGGACGTGCATCGGGTATTCTCTAACTAACCTTTCAGTCTGTAGCACTTTCAAAGGGCTATAACAAAGTAAGTCATAAAAATAATTTTCCAGATGCTGTGTTTGACATGGTTTGCTGGAAGAGTCTGGCAACATCTGTGGAGGGTTTCCAGCATCAGAGCTTTCATGTCCAGGTGCTCTTCAGCTTCTTGGGAGAAAAATAAAACAAAATAAAAGTAAAGCTGTATTTCCTGATATGCAAAACTATCGAAGATGAATAATGAGCAAAGCCCCCCAAAACAAACTATGGGAACAGACCAGCAACAGAGAAAGGGCTTTAAGGCAACAAGAGGCATCAGTGCTGCAATGCTCCGTATTCACATCCCAGTCCAGTTCAGTTGCAAGGAGTTTCTCTCCTCTGCCCTTCCCCAGTTCATTCCTCATCTGTTATCTGTCGGACTCTTCCTCCTTCTCCTCATCCTCCTCATCGTCCTTTGCATTGGCCTCAGATTTATCTGAGGATTCGTGGAGCAGGACATACTCCCTGCTGCTGAAGCCAAACTTGAGCACGTCCTTCTCCTTCAGTTCGTAGTAGCGCTGGGGCTCGATGCGCTGGTTGTTGAGGAAGGTGCCGTTCCCCGAGCCCAGGTCGATGATGTAGGGCCTGACCCTGCGGCCCACGGTGCCGTCAGCTCGGGTGTACTCCACCAGCCTGCAAAACAAAACCACTGCCTGAACCATCAGAGAGACAGGAAACGTGCTCTGCCAGCAGGTGAGACAGAAATTGTGCTCCACAAGCAGGTGGGTTCGTGCACTGAACATTTACCTGTCCCAAGATTGGAACAGCCCAATGAGAGCAACAAGAAACTGTGAGACAGAGCAGATTCTGAGAGAGGCTGCACCATTCCCTAAACTTCTGGTAATGTAACATAGCAACTCCTGCATTGGGACAGATGTTCTCCAAGACAGCAGTGCTGGCAGCAGCAGCAGGAGCCCCCTCTGTATCAGAGCACAGCTGCCCTCACTGTGAGAGACCAAATCAACAAACCTCTCCTTGAAATGCTTTTACTGTCAATGCCACTTGGTGGGTTATTCCAGCCTGGATTCACACCCCATGCTGTGTCTCGCCAGTCTATGTGATTTCTCTACTTGCAGCTAAATTACAGGAATTTCAGATATATTTGGCCACTGCTGGGATGATCTGCAGCAGCCACACATAAATTCAATTTCTAATGTGCTGACAGAAAACTCGCCCCTCCCAGCCATCCACTGAAGGCGTTTGCTCTGCCTGCTGCTTTCCTCCCAGAGCTCCCCAGGCTGCTCACCGGTACTGGAAGACGGCGTGCTGCTTGGAGCAGGAGGGGTGGTCGATGGGGATGTCTGCGATGCGGCGGTGCCGGCCCAGCAGGTAGGCGCTCTGCCTGTGGATGTACATCACAGGCAGGAACTCGTCGTTCTTGAAGGGGTACAGGCGCCAGCGCGTCTTGGGGATGCGCGCCTCGGGGGGCTCGCTGTACTTGATCACCACCCCCCGGAACGTGTTGGTGTCCTCCAGCAGTGCCCCTGACAGCTCAAAGCTTGGCTTCTCCTTGTTAGCAGCAGCTTTTTCTTTGGGTTTGCTCTCTGACTGCCAGAGCTCTGCATTCTGGTCGCCGCTGCCCTCGGTGCCCTGCCGGTGCTCTCGCCTCCTCTCGTTGTAGAACTCTCTCTCTGCATGCTGCTCCCGCAGGTTCTGCACGTCCCGCTCATGGCCGCGAGCTCCCGGCCTGTCACTGGGGTTCTTCTTTCTGTCTGAGTGGTCCTTGTGCCTGTCCCGGTCACTGCTCCTGTCCCTCCGGTGCTCCTGCTCTGATGGGTGTCTCTGCTTCCGCTCCTCATTCCCCCTGCGACAGTGATCATCTCGCTCCTGAGGGACAATCAGAATGAAAGGGCAGCACATCTACCTTGGCCTTTCAGAAAATCCCAATCCTACACACTGGGAAAACACATACTAGGACATGTGTGTGCCGCTCTGACAGGATGTGGAATACATTTTCTTGCCAAATTACTTGGGTTCCCACAATTTCCATCAAATAAAGCACCAGAAACAAGCAGTGTAACCTGCTCTGGGCAAAGGACACAGCTTCCAAGGACGCCTGTGCTGTGGCACAGGCTGGGCTCGACTAGGAGCTCCAGTCCCTGGTGGCACAGCCTGAGCTGGGCAGCGGGAGCTCCCGACTCGCCCAGATCCTCCCTCTGCTTATCTGACACGATGCAAGGCCCAGTCTGAAGTGACAAGTGAAGAGGAACCTTCTGTATCCGGCACAGCCGAGTCTCCGGGAACTGAGCTCGCTGCGGCGCCCGCAGGGCCCCGCTGTACCGACAGCACCACTTACCTGCTTTATCCTCACGGCGCCGTGGTGCGGGCTGTGGCTGCGGCTCCTCCTGCCTCGCGGGGAGCGGCTCCTCCGCCCGGACCGGCTCCTCCGCCGGGGAGACCTGGGGAACAACGGGAGAGGTTGAGCGGCGGGGCCGGGCCCAGCGTGGGGCTGAGCGGCTGGGCCTCCCTACCTGCTGCCGCGGCTGCCCGCACGCGGCCCTGCCGGGCCCCGCCGCTCCTCGCCTGGAGGCGACGTGCTGCGCCGGGGGCTTCGCCGCTCGGCCTTCACCGCCACCTCCCGCCGCCGCCGCCGTTCTCGCCGCCGCTCCTCCGCCGCCTCCATGGCGCCCGTCCCGACAGGAACTGCCGCTACTTCCGGTCCGCGAGCACTTCCGCCCGCGAGCACTTCCGCCTGGGCGCTACTGCGCCTGCGCGGGGCCGCGCGCGGCGGCGGCGTCGCGATCGCCATGGTGACAGGGGTGCCAGGGCCGCGGCCGCCATGGCGGCGCCGCCGGAGTCGCTGCTGCGGTACTGCCCGCCCGTCCTGGTGTCCCGGCGAGGAGACAGGGCCCCCGCGGGGGTGAGCGGGGACGGGGGGCACGCAGGGGGATACCGCGCTCCGCCGGGGCCGAGACTACCGCGGTTCCCTGCCCGCTCCTACGGCGCTGTCCTCTCCTGTTCCCGCAGAGTCACCCGCTGAAGGGAACACCCCCGGTAACCCCCGCCAGCATCTCCGCCACGCAGCAGCCGCAGGAGCTCCTGAACGCCATCCTGCCGCCGCGGTGAGCGGGGCCGGGCCGGGGCCGGCAGCGCCCGGGGGGCGCCCGGTGACTCCGGTAACGGCCGGTGCTTCTCTGGCAGGGAATGGGAGGAGGCGCACAAGCTCTGGGTGCAGGAGGTATCCACCGCGCCCAGCACCCGCCGGGATGTCGTGATGCTGCAGGAGCAGCTGGACCGGCAGCTGCAGCAGCGGCAGGCGCGGGAGACCGGGCTGTGCCCCGTGCGCAGGGAGCTCTACACGCAGTGCTTCGGTCAGTGCCCGCCGTGCTCGTGCTCATCACACGGCTCTCACTCAAAGGACAGCCTGGCACGAGATGCCTGCGCACGAAAAACAGCTTTAAATCCTCTTAGTTATCCTCTTAGTTGCACTTAAACCAAAGTGTGTAAGACGTACACACCCTAATGACACACTTCGGGTCTCCCAAAGGCGAGGGGTGGAAAGCAAGATCCTCTGAAGGCTCCCTCATAACTGCAACAAGTCATTACACGCTTCTAAGCATTGCTGTTACAGCTTTAGGGGATCAGCATCACTGGCATTACCTGAAGGGCTGCACCACCATTCTGCTCTTACCTGCTGCACTCAATGCCCGAGCTGCAGTGTAACAAAACATATCAATTATTACTGTCTCTAGTACATGTCATGTGCTAAATGTGGGCCCATTTACCCCAAAGGCCTGAATTTACCTTTTCAGGACCCTCCTTATTCCCTCAGAACCCTCTTTACCCTTCTATATAAAAGCTAAAGCATCACTTCCAAGACTTCATTTTCCCTTCAGAGCCCCATTTACTCTTCCAGGACCCCGTTTATTCTCTGACAAGCCTCTTTACTCTTCCAGGACCCCATTTACACATCAGGACCCCACTAGACCCTTCATGGCCACATTAACCTTTCCAGGACCCTATTTTACACTGACATGTAATAGGGACAAAATATCTGTCCACGATTGTGTGGTGCAGGGAATGGGTGAGAGGAGCAGCTGCGGCTGTGTGTGTGTCCCAGGTGAGGGCACTGCAGCCTCCGTTCCTTCCTTGCAGACGAGCTGATCCGGCAGACCACGGTGAGCTGTGCAGAGCGGGGGCTGCTGCTGCTGCGGGTGCGGGACGAGCTGCAGCTGACCCTGTCTGCATACCAGGCACTGTATGAGAGCAGCGTGGCCTTTGGAGTGCGCAAGGCGCTGCAGGCAGAGCAGGGCAAGGCTCACCTGGAGAAAAGGGTGAGTGAAGCCGAGTTCGCCTTGTGCTGGAGCTTCCTGCATGTGAAAATAGCAAATTTTATATCCTTAAATCCATTGTTTCCATTGCCACGGGATGGCAGCAAAGACCATCAATATACTCAGCTCGCTGTCCTCGGGCTTAGCTGCACTTCTGAAGCTTGTTCTGCAGCTTCAAAGACTGTACCACACACCACTTTGTCCTGATGCCTTAAGTTTTAGCTCTCCTATTTTTCATATTCTGTACTGCATTAGTATATAACTCTGAACTTCATATAGAGCGTTAGCAATTTCTCTTCACAGTTTAGTTAGACAAAACAATCCTTTTCCAGCCTGAGAACCAAGGACACTGTAGTAGCTTCAGGCCCAAAAAGTGCAAACAACAGCAAATTGAGGAGAGCAGTCTGGGAGGATGGGACTTCATATCCTGAAGCTGTTAATTGGACAATTAACCCCAATATGTAAATGGACCAAAACTTACAAAAGTGTAAAACCTCATGAGCTGTTGGGCATAGCCTTGGCCAGGCTCTAGTACTGCCCAAGGTGCATCCTTTGAAGGCCTTTTTAATAAATAACTACTCTATTCCTTTAACTCTGCCTAGCCTCTGTTCTAGGTAGCCTCTCAAGGCATCAGTCCCATCTTAACTGAAAATTGACTATTTGCCAACAAAACTTGAGACATCCATACTCTTTTCCAAGATTGCAGAGCTGGAAGAGGAAAAGAAGGAACTGGAAAAACAAGTGAGCGAAGAGAAAGCGAAATGTGAGGCTATTGAAAGGCAAGAAACAGAACGGCGAGAAATTGAAGAGAAGAAACACAGTGAAGAGGTTCTGTTCCTCAAACGGACAAACCAGCAGCTGAAGGTCAGTAAAAATCCAGGACTGGAAATACTAGTGTTAAAATTCTCATTAAAATCATTAAAGCCCTAGTAACACAGCACACCATTTAACATTAAATATTACCCAAGAACAACTGTGCAAGGACTGGATAATTATTTGTGCATGTGGCTTTGGGGAGAACAGAACTTCTGCTCTGTACTTTTGTTTTTAAAAGGAAAAAAATCCCAGATCTTTTGAGTAAGGAAAGAAGACCCTGAACAACATCAAGTATTTCTGGCTACAGCTAAAAACATTTCTCTTAGAGCAAGCTGCTTTTCCTGCAGATCCTACTTTCTAACTCATATTTTCAGGCTGCCCTGGAATGTTTTAGGACACAAAATCTTAAATCAGATGTGTGTGCCCCTGAGTCCTTGAAGTACCTATACTTGACCAGCTGTGTGTGCCACTGCTGTGGGTTATTGTGGTGGCTGCTCCTATCCATCCACTAACTGGCATCAAATTTTCTCAGTAATCACAAAACTTGCTGTTCCCAGGTACTCTTGTCCCAGAGTCAGTTCATGTTCCAAATGCTAGAGAGCCAAATATCTAATTTAGCTCACACAGTCCAGCCTGAAATCAGAGAATTCAGACCACTGTTTCAACAGCTTTTATTTAATTTCCCCCTCGATACTTCAGATTCTAAACCGAGTCTCTCATCGTACGGAGCCAAGGCCAGCTCTCTTCTCCTCAGAATGCAACAAGTGTGCATGCCAGGAATGACAAACTAATTTATAAAACATGTAGAAATGGAATTGCTGGGGAACAAACCTGGCCTGGCTCTCCTGGCAGCAGCACAGTGTCCCTCAGCTCCTTGCTGTGAACATCCAACAGAAAATTTAGCCCTTCACAGCACTGAAGGTTTATTTTTTAGGTTAGGGAATCTAATTTGTCTCACTGTCTCATTTGTTTTTCAGGCCCAACTTGAATGCATCATTGCAGCGAAGAATTAATTGTTTTGTTGTCCTCAAGGCAGGCTAAGAAGAGCTGTCAGAGCAAGAAACTTGCAATTAGTGACAAAGATTTGTCTTCCTAAAACAATCTTGAGTTTTCACTTACCAGTAACAGCAGGCAGTGTAACTGTGTTCTTTCTTTCTCTCTTGAAGAGTTGAAATTCAAGAGCTTCATTAATTACTGCTCCCTCCTTCAAAGCCATCTCAGCAGTCAGCTCTTTGAACAGTGAACTTGTCTGGGACTTGTCTGTTGGTAATGTGCTAATGACCTTCAAAGCAATAACTAATAAACATTCTTAAATGCAGAAATCTCCCTAACATTATTAATTTGAAAATGCTGCAGAAGATTCAGAAACAATATAAAAGTGCCTACAAGAAAAGTAAGTCACATGCACCAAGAAAGAAATGGCAGCTCACTCCTGGACAGGTGTCTCGGGGGTATTTCCTTGAGTAGCTGCAAGCTGGTGTCAACTTGTCAGAACCATCGGGGGTATCTGAGCACAGGCAACACCAAAGCTCTGGGTGTGATTGTTTCTAGTGAAATGAAGGGGCATGATGGCAGCCATAAACTCACTTCTGAATGGAAGTAAATGAAATCCCTGCTTGAGGTACCCCTGTGAGCAGCTGGTTACATAGCAAGTGAACATGGGAAAGAGAATTCCCTGTAGTCATGAGAAAAACCCCATAAAGCCAGTTTTCAGAAAAAACCCACCCAAACCCCAGCACTGAGCAACACTGGAATAGCTGTTTGGCTACTGCAGTGTTTGCTGGCCTGGGACAGCGATGTGGAAATACCATCAGCTCCAACTGCACAAAGAACTTTCAGATGATGCAGAAACAAAGAAAGAGATGCTGCTCCTGGGGCCAGGACAGACCGGTCACACTGGGCTTTGAACAGGAACCGCAAGTTTTATAGTAAAAAAAGCCGCCACATACTAGAGCTGTTTTATGTAAAATTTAATAGAATAAGCAGCTATTGCTTATGTTTGTATTTTTTGTGCTTTGATCTTTGTCCCTCCAAGCCAGTTTTTTTCTTGTTCTTATTCTTATTTTTCACGTTGTGAGTTTCATAATACCGGACTCCGACTTTCTTGGAGCGCTGCTGCCTCTCAGCTCGTCTCCTCTGCAAACACAAAACACATTAGCAAACCCCCAGCATCCAGAGCCTCAGTGTCTGCAACTCTCCAATGGTGTTCACTCTGCATTCCACACGCGTTAAGTAAAATAAACAATTTCAAACAAAATGTACTGACTCTACACAGAACCCATCCCCCTGCTCTTATGAGAGTAAGCTCCACTTCAGTCTTTGCAGAAAGATTCAAGATGCAATCTGGTGTGCATTGTCAGGTAATAGGGGGGGTGACAGAAGTTGTCACAGAACATTCATACCAAAATTCAGTTTTCATTCCCCTTCTGTTCATGCCCAAAGTCTCAAAGCTCTTTAGTGACAACAGGCTCTTTAGTGATGTCACCAAGGCTAGAAAAGCCAGCTTATTTCCCTGTTCAGTTGTACTATAGGAAAGCACACTTACTTCTTTGGATGTGAGTTTCTTACAAGGCTGTTTACCCAACTGGTCATCATCATCATCATCATCGCCTTCCTCTTTCCTCTTCCTCTTCTTCTCTGTGCTGCCTGCAAACAGCAGAGATCATGCACTTGGTATCTTCCAGAACACTCATTTGTTTGAAGAACTTCAGGCTGAGGTTACCATCTCAACTCCTTGAGCAATACATTCCTTTGGCTGTATTTAAGAGCTTCTACCAAAACAGTATGAATGTTCCTCACAAGAGAATCACAGCTATTACTGTGAGGACTGCTCTTGAGAAGCAGGTTGCTTCAACCCCATTCAAGTCCAGGAGAATTCCACAGTCCTGTCAGGACAGGGCTCTCCTACCTGATTCTGTCTTTACTCAAACTGACTATGACAACTGAAGCCACAGTAAAAAACAACAGCCTGAAGTATTTCTGCTTTTATAACATCCCAAACACTGTCCACTCCTTCCTATAACACCCAGGGAAGGGGAGCTGCTCTGGCTGCAGCCTGCCCAGAGCCCAGGCTGTTGGAACTCAACACTTGCCTTCACTGTATCTTCCCTCACACATAAGAGGGACATCTCCCATCACACAGACAGCTGTTCTACAGGAAGGCTACACCAGGTTAGCAGCAGCCCTTGGGTCAGCTAAAGAGAGATTTAAGTAGTTTTAGGGGAAAAGAACTTGCACTCAGGATCCAGTGGATGCTTCTTCCCTTAACATCTTTTTTTATCTGCCTCATAGGATTTCCAAATGTAGATTAAGAACATCTACTAATTTTGTTTTACCTCTGTCTTCAGTTTCTTTGGGTTCTTCAGACTTCTGCATGGATTTTGCAAACACTTTGTCACTCAGTCCCTTGGGGATTCTACGGAAGATAAAACCAGCAATAAAAGATTGTTATTACACAAACAGTGACCACCTCTGAGAAGCCATCAGACTCCAGCAGATCCCAGTCCCCTGTCAGCATCAAAGCCAGTCTTTGCACCAGAATATTGCAATACCCTTGTTGCTGGAGTTACTGTGCTTGTGTGCTATATGAGAGAGAAAATGTAGCACTTAAACTTCGTAATCTCAGTTCTCCCAAGGCTGGTGGGTGAGCTTTGCTAAAACTGAGCCTGCTGTGTGGGCTAGGATTCACTGCACATGCATGAAGACCCAGGCATATCCAGCCTTGGTATTACCCAAGGAGAAATCCAAGGATGCAGTATTGCTGCCCAGAAAATCAAGATAATGGTAACTCTAATCCATAGTTGAAGAGGCAGCTTTCCTAAAGTGAGAACATTTTTAATTTGCTGGTAAATAGCAGTTCTTGGAATAATCTTTCAAAAACTTCACCCAATTTCCAACCCTTAATAGCTAAGCCAGATAAGCTGTAGCAATGTGGGAGCATGGGGGAACTTGTCAATCAAGTCAGAAATGGAGTCAAACTACAGCAGAACCTCATCAACCCTTTCCCCCCTGCAATGTATTGGACAGATTCAGGCACCTTATTGCTGAGAATCTCTTGGCCTTGGCTTTATCCAAAAATTTTTTGTATTTTGCAATCTTGTCCTCCAAAGCCTTAAGAACTGCTTTAGAGCTCTCCTGGGCACCTGGTGCAGCCACCTGCAATTCCTCCTCTCCTGGATTCTGATGTTGCTCATTCTCTTCTTTTTCCTCCTCCTCCTCCTCCTCTCCAGAGGAATCATTGTCTGTGTCATCAAAACCTGGCACATCCACAGGAACCAGGTCTTCTTCTGAGAACTGAGGTGCCACATTAATCCTGCCGAAGTTCTGTCGAACCTGGGACATGATCTGCCTGATTTCGGTGTTTGTGCTGTTCCCTTCTTCTGCTGGCTCCACATCTGATGCCACCAACTCAGAGACTTTCTCCTCAGTATTATTTTGGCTGGATGTCACAGACGCTTCCAACACAGGAGGCTGCAAGGAAGAGTGGGATATATTATCCCCAAAGTCTGTCCCACCATCTCCAGGAACAACTTCCATCTTCTCTCATCAGAAAAAGCCTAAGATGACAACATGATTACTGACATTTCTGGTAGTCAGTAATGACTGAGACATCTCTGTAAAGAGCACTGCTACCTGGTCCTTACCAAATTCAGGTGTCACCTGAAGGACCATGCTTGGGCAGAGCCCAGGACATGCACTGCCCAAGTCTCACAGCACTCTGGGAAAAGCAGCAGTCAATACCATTAGGAAAATCAAGGATGTGGGAAGAGGAGGCACAAGCTTCACATTCTTACCTGGGGACCAGGCTGACCTGGTTCTGCATTTGGTGGCTTCACAAAGAAAGGGATTCTGCCCCTCTGCCAGTCATTGAGAACCATCTTGCTCACAGTCTGCAAGTCAGGCTCACCACCCTGAGAAATAACAGAACAGTTTATGTCCATGTTTGCAGGCACACAGCCCTCCTAAGCCCTGTGAGCAACAGAAACATGGCCATTTCCCATGTTCACAACACGCCACACACTCTTCCAGCCTGCAAATGCAGGAGGCTGTTGCACCTTCAGCAGTTTTCCAGTCCTAGCAGCAAGTTTCTCAAGGAAGTCTTCTGCATCTGTCCAGGAATCAATTTTGTATGTCTTCCTGATGTACTCTGCTTTGGCTCTTTCCAGCACGGCACCGATGTGGTCTTGGGGGCTCTTAATCTTTTCAACTTGAACCTGAAAAAGCACAGCAGACAATCAGTAGAGGATCCCAGAAGAGGATCAACCCTCTGAGACCATCACAGTGACAAGAAGCAAAGCTTTCCAGCATCCAGTGCAGATACATACCACTCCCTTCAGCACAATGTCTGTCTCTGAGTCTCCTGATGGATAAACCACCCCAGGGCAGTCAATGAGAAAAATCCTCCGCATCAAGGTGATGTACTGCCACACCTGGAAGAGATCAGCAGTTCCCCATCAGCACCTTCCACACAGTCCTTGTTTAATTTTTGAAGACCACAGTCAGAGAAACAGAGCCTGACAGAGCATTTGGATGAGGAGAGCACAGACAAGGAGTGAGGACAGCTGAGCATTCCCATCACAGCCCTGCAGTACAGCAGAGTGGGAATTTGGGAATGCTGCCAGAGCAGGGACTGGCCATGAGCCCCTCCTGCGTGTCACACAACCTGTGCAGGTCAGTGCAGAACTTGACAAGGTCTTGAGGCTGATTTCACATTAATTCATTCATATCTTTAACACAGGGATGCTCCTACCTTTGTTTCCCCTGCGATGGGGGCCACGCTGCAGACCTTCTTGGACCGTAGGGTATTGATCACTGAGCTCTTGCCAACGTTGGGGTAACCAATGAACCCTACACTGATCTGCTTCTTGTCAGAGTGTAACTGGTGAGAAATAACACATCCTTTTACATCTTGGAGTGAGGGACAGAACTACCACTGCAGTCCTGAACCCCAAATACTAGCAGAGCAGAAGACCACACACAGTAACCCCCCAAACCAACCACAGATCCCCAAAACTGTTTCGTACCTTTCCAAACTGCCTTAGGAGCTGTATGAAAGCACCTTTGCCAAATGGGTTTGTGAGGCTGGCATGGAAAGCCAGTGTTGGATACTCCTGTGACAGGACAGCAACCCAGCGCTTCTGGAGAGGCAAAGAGGACTGGGTTAGACACCCAGGGCTGGACAGTGACACTCTGTGCTTAGAGAGGAGGACACAGCATCTGCACAGGGCTCACAACTGCAACTAGCCATGAACATTGCTAGGGAAGAACCTTTGATGCATTTCCCCAACCCAACAGCTAAAAGCCCTGAGTATTGTTTGTATAAAAGACAAACAATTTCCCAAAAACGCCTTCACTGCTAGCTAAAACTCATTAGTTTAATGACATAAAGCAAACCAGCTGGGGTGGATATGGATCCTAGGCAGACTAACATTTAGCACACTCTGGAGACAACAGCTGAACTGTTAAATCCAGACAGAGGAAGTAGGGAATTTGTGGCTGGCGTGTGTTGCTCAACTTGGCCAAACTTGGACAGATTTACATGGTAATTGTTACTTTTACTGCAGGCAAGCAGAGAACTCCCAGCGCCCCAGCTGCAGTACGCCCTTCCAGACCAGCATGGGGACTGGCACAGAGCTACAGCACAGCCACAACAGGAACAAAGAAGGTCCACAGAATAATAGGCAGGACTGTGCTTACAGTGGCCCAGGTAGGAATGAGATCACATTTGTTCAGGACAAAAATGAGATGTTTCCAGTGTTTCTCCTTTTTAAGGTAGGATTCCACATGAGACGAGCGAGTGCCTATGGGATCCCGGGCATCAAGAACTTGAACAACAACATCTGATGAGTCAATCACCTGAAAAATAAAAAAAATTCACGCAGAAGTAAAGGATTTTGCTTCAGAAAGCAAGGTATCTGTACCTCTCAAAAGAAAACTAGTCATATTTGAAACTACATCATTAATTTAAAAGCCTTTTATCTTTCACAAACTGCTACTTCCCCACAGACTACTGAAGTTCAGACTAACATCCACTGATGCTCTACTTTCTCCTCTCATAAATCCCCTCCAAATTCAGCCAGGACAGCTGAATGACTTTTACCTGTTCTTATGCACCAGGGAAAGAAAACACTACACCCAAATGGGAAAACTAAAGTGCTGCAGCACACAAACCCCCAGTGTTCACCATTCATTCAGCAACAACTCCCTTCTGCCATTTCATAATGGATCAGGGTATAAAGGATGTTTTCTGGACCAATATGAAACACACAACCAAGCAGGAACCTGCTGTTAGTCCACGAAGCAGCTACAGCAGGGAGCTGTCATTTTATGACTTGCTTCAAGCCAAGTGAATTTGTTTCACAGCTTTTTCCTGCAGTTTTGGCAGCCTCTTACTGAAATCTGTTTTGCTCAACCATTCCCAGTGCTTTTAGATCCAAATGAAAAGGTTTTAAGTAACATTCAGAAATTCAGAGCAAAAAGTCAAGCAATTTCACACCTAAGAGTCACTGAGAGCACACAAACTGCTCATACCACCCCAATTCACTCAGTCTCTGTTTCTCTGGCAGCTATGGTGGCTCATGGAGAATTGAGAGTCAGAGCTCTCCCAAGACAACCCCATCAACATGCCAGATGTTTTTACCCCAAAGAAATTTAAGGGAACATGACTCTTTTACTTGTGGTGAAGACCCGGGAATCCAAGAGAAACTTACACCTTCACCCTGCCAGTCCTCTTCTAGATCATGTGTTTTAAGAATGTTTTTTCCTGTAGGGCAAGAGCTCAAGAATCAACCTCAGTCAGACAGAGATTTGGAAATTAAAACCTACCCTTCTTGAGTTTTTCTCACTGTTGCTGTACAGGATTTCAATGCTGTGCTGAAGCCCCTAACTGAGTAAAGGCTGACAGATATGACTGCTGCAAATTCCAAGTGCCATTTACCTTGTAGAGCTCACCCCAGATTCTTTTGGACTGTCCTTTCTTAAAGATTTCCTCTTGTGCTTCATCCCTAGAAGACATCACCAGAAATATCAGCAAACACAGATACAGGGTCAGGATCTCCTTCTCTTCTCTTAAGCCATTTACAGACAAAAGAGGGGACGAAGCCCAGGTAACAGCTGGGATTTAGCCAAAATTCCAAATTCAGCTAATCTCTTTTCCCTTCCTCCTCACACAGTAACAGCATTGATGGAGGTGCCAGATACTTCTTTAAAAACAAGGCTGGCTTTTCATACATGTAAACAATGAATCATTTTTCCTTTCCAGTCACCTTACACCAGTGTCCTCTGTCACCAGGTCTCGGTCCTTGCCCTGGTCGTAAGACTCTGACGAGGCCTCAGCATTCTCCACTAGAGACTGCACATCACTTGCAGACAGAGTTGGTCTTTTCCTTTGTGATTTGGGGCCAAACGTTGTTTCAAATGTTTCTGTGTCAAGAATGTGAACTCTGGAGGTCTGAGGAAAAACAGGTCTGTTAAAAAAAACAAACCCCAAGCATTGTTTTTTCCCATCTCTCGTGACACGCAGGGAAGGAGTCCCAAGTTCAACACAGCCCTGGCAGCCTGTAACTAGTGACAGGCACTTCCCTAATGATGTTTGAGTTTTCTAGCTCAAGCTTTGAGAAACACAAGAATGGATACTTAATAAGCAACAAAACATTCTGCACTCACCAACGAACCATACTTCAGTTCTTCCACCATAAATGGTGTCAAATGCAATTACAACCACCGTGATGAAAATTCAGCTGCTATCTTTGATCATTTCTTGTTTTTCTAACACGAACACAAATCTCGCCAAATTCTCAGATTTTTGTCAGGGATAATTACACTCAAAACTGTAGATTTTAAAGCTTGCAATGAAAGCCAGCTTGTCTCGGAACAGCAAACAGTCCATTGCTGAGAGCAGCAATTTGTTTCTGTAATGCACGTTTTAACACAGCTTTTTCCCTAATTTAAATAACGTTCTTATGACACGAACTTAGAAAGTTTCCATATGACAAAATAGCTACCAATAGTCCAAAATAATGATTTAGACACCGTGAAAAAAAATGGCAATAACTAAAACCTGATGTACTAGAAATGAAGGCTGAATGAACAAGAATTTCTGACATAGGATAAAAGTATTTTGGTTCAAATTCATCACATTTGAGTTCAATTTCATTACGTGAGTGTCTGCATGGTGAAGCAGCCTCAAGAAAGGCCCAGGAGCTCTTAGAGGCATTAGAACATCAGCTGGCACACTAACCCATCAGAAATCAGACCATAATATGATTGTATCATAACCTATCATAGAATCACAGAAGGCTTTGGGCTGGAAGGGCGCTTAAAGCCCATCTTGTTCCACACCCTGTCCCCCTTCCACTATCCAGGCTGCTCCATGCCCCATCCAACCTGGCCTTGGACACTTCCAGGGATGGGGCAGCCACAGATTCTCTGGGCAGCCTGTGCCAGGGCCTCCCCATCCTCATAGGAAAGAATTTTTGGGGTAACTACCTATTGGAAAATGAAAATTTTTATTAAATAATGTATCTTTCTTTGCCCTCACGCTTGACACCCACAGTGACAGGCAATCCGAACCATCCTTCCCCAAGGAATCCACTAGAGCTGCCCCTCCCAAGGCTTCCAGAACCCAGTATTTCCCCAGACTGAGCAGAGACAACACAACTGTTCAGAGGTAAATCACTGTGTGCACACACCTGCACAGTGAGCAATACCCACGTGTGGTTTGATCCGGTCGTAGAAAAGGGACATGGGCAGCTTCTTCTGCTTCATGATCACCCTGTAAGGATCCTTCATCACAGTCTCCATCTCCTCCTGGAATTTCTGTAGAGATGATTGCTTGATCACACGAGTATTTCCTGAGTGTAAAAAACAAACATCACACCTGGCTATTCCTTATCTCAACTGCTCCAACTGGGGACACTAACAAAACATGAACTTCCTATCTAGGAACAAAAATACCAGTGACAAACCCAAAAGGTTTTACTTGAGACCAAGCCCAAATAGGCAGCCAATCCCTTTCTTTCCTACCATTTATAGGAAAATTTAAAAGTATCTCTTAGGAAACTTAACAGCCATACACATGGGCAAACCATGGGGAAAGGCCACAGGAGCCAAAATAACCACCCTTAGGGGAGTGTGTGGAAAGCAAACACCCCAAGCACAGGAACAGGCAAGAGGTGACACTGATGCCTTAGGACTTTAGCTTTTATATTTTTTATCTATTTGTAACCCTGCAATTCTTTAGTGTATAACTCCAAACTCCATATCCAATGTTAGCTGCTGCTTTCCCATTTTGGTCAGACACAACAATTCCTCTCCAGGCTGGCAATCAAGGACACCTCACTGCCTCAGGCCTGAGAGATGGAAACAAAAGTGATTGGGGGAGCAAACTTGGGGTGAATGACTTCATTACCTGAAGCTGTAATTGGGAGATTAACCCCCAATATGCAAATGGACCAAATTTATTAAAGTATGGAAACCCATGACTCATCATCCATTTTAGGTGTAGTCCTTGGGGGGCTTTGTCTGCCCAAAATGTACCTGAAGGCCCTTCAATAAATAGAATCACTTTTTATTCCCTTAATTTTGTCTGGCCTCATTTTCTAGGTAGCCCCACAAGGCATCAACAACAGCAGGGGTCCCTCACCTTCCCTTTCAGCACCTGTCCCACACAGCTCTCAGACCACCATTCTGAAACAAACACCTTCCAACACACGAAGTTCAATAGTTTTGAAGCTTGCTGAGTCAGGGAGTTGGACAGAACTCACCAAACCATTTGATATTTGGTTCCACTCTTGCGACAGTGCCTGGTGCCACAGTTGACTGATACTGCAGAGGTTTGATCACTTTGCCACGTTTGTTCCTAAAGGACAAATGAAGACATGTCAGTGCACAGGGGCAGCACTGACCCCTCCAGCCCTTGTGTGTATCAGGCCAGAAGCAGAGACACAAAATGCAGAGAGACCCTTCACCTGCAGCCAGTGCTGCTGCACATTCCATGAGGGTGAGCTAATCCAACCCTGAGTAGCAGTGATGGCAGTCACAGCCCTTGGTCTCACTCCAGCCTGGCCAGACCCTCCCTGCAGCTGCTTGTGTCAGCCCAGGAAGGGCTCATGGGGCTGCAAAAGGCATCAAGTACCATTTTCCAGCAAATCCCACTGTGTTCTCTCATGAAGCTTTTTAACCAGTTCTGCCCACCAGCTCTGCAGGACTCATCCACACAGGATTTGCAAAATGAGACCTGGTCTGAATTCAGCAATATTTCAAAATCCCTCCTCCCCATCGGCTCTCCAAATAGTGGGAAATTTGGCAAAAGAAACTAAACTTGCTGATGTGAAACAGGACTCTCAGAACTGCCATGGCACAGACTCGGTGGGTGCTACTCCCCTGCCAGTGATCCCTGAGTGTGGCACAGAGGGGAACAGAGGGACCCTCCTGAAGATGCTGAGGGGAGCTGAGGCTCTTCAGGTATTCTGGGGGGAGTTTTCGAGCTACGTTGCTGTGGGAAATCCGAGAATTCTGTTTGTTTTGGGTCTCATGAGACTCCACGCAGATGCATGAAGTGCTTCCTAGCTGTATCCCTGGTACATTGCTGGGCTGTTGAGAGCTCGGGATCAGGTTTGAGATCAGGCTCCCCAGCTCACGGGGTTACAAAGCACACGACGGGGCGACACCGTGCCAGTACCGAAGCGTTTTGTCGCCTGTCCCTGGCGCGGTCCTGCCCGGCCGGTACCGGGAACGCGGCCAGGCCACGACCCAGCTCCCCCGCGGGCCGGGCCGCGCTCACCTGCGCTCCTTTTGCCGGTACATGTTGAGGCGCCGGATGGTCGCCCGGTCCCGCATGTTGTTCCCTCCCTCGCCCCCGACGCGATCTGCGGAGACAAGAGAACATCAGCCCCGGTCCGGTCCGGTCCGGTCGGGTCCGATCCAACCCAGCCCGACCCGGTCCGCAGTCCCGCCCGTACCGGGGTTGGTGCTGGCGCGGGAGGGGTTGATGGAGCAGCGGCCCTTGTAGCGCGGTTTCACCATGGTGCCGGTGCGGGTGGCGGGACAGGCCCGGAGCGCTCGGGACAGGACGGGGACACGCGCGCGGCACTTCCGGCGCGCGGCAGCGTCTGACGCACTTCCGGGAGCCACCGCGCGGTGGCGCAGGCGCAGGCGGCATCCCCGGGCCCGGTTGCCACGGCAACGCGTGGGCTCGGCCCGCCCCGGCCCCGGGAGCCCCGGGGTCCCTTGGTGTCCCCCGCGTTTCCCCCTTTCCCTGTGTCCCCCCCGTGCCCCTGTGCTCCGGGAGTGGCCATGCCCGCCCCGGAGCGCTGCGGTCTGGCCGGGTCCGGCCCGGGGCCGCGGAGCGGTTCGAAGACCCGGCGGGGGCGCTGGCACGGGTGCCCCCATTGTTTGGGAAATGGTGTTTGTTCACAGACACATAATGGAAATCGTTAGGGAGAGCGGCAGGAACTCTCCCTGCCTTTCGCTGATGGATGGGGGATGCTGGTGGGACACTGGGACTGCCGGAGGGACACTCAGGAGAGTAATGGGACACTGGGGCAGCCAGAGGGGCACTGGGGAGAGTGATGGGACACTGGGGCAGCCAGAGGGGCACTGGTGAGGGTGGTGGGACACTTGGGAGGGTGGTGGGACACTTGGGAGGGTGGTGGGACACGGGGGCTGCCGGAGGGCGCTGCCGCAGCAGAGACTCGAGCACAAGGCAGTGCTGGTGGGTGTTTACAGGCGTGCGGGGCTGCTCTTTCTGGGTTACTGGCAAAGAATTTTAAAACTTAGCAATAACAACACTTGTGTGTTTTTATGTGCGTGTAAAGAATTGCAAGGATGGTGTACTAACAAATCAAATCTGTGCAAGTTCTGTGTCCAAAGTGTAGGCCCACATTAACGTTACTGCCAGATTCTAATAGCAATTTGAAAGCTCCTCACCTTTGGGAAATGAACAAAGCTGAACTGAAACTGTGTTAATTGATACCAGAGCTTGGGCTAGGGCCAAGCTCAGCACCTTGGGGAATACTTGCCTAAAACACAGCTCTGGCCCATCCTTCCTAAACACTCATTAGCAGCAGAACGTTCCCAGCCAGTGCAATGTCTTTCTGGTGCTGCTAATGCTCCTTTAAACCCAGAACAATAACAGAGCTGCTGGAATTTTGTTCTTTTAATGATTTTCAGCGTTTTGCTGTGAGGTGTAGAGTCCCTGCTGTACAAAGGGAGCCATGATGAGTCAGGCCTTGGGACATGTTTTGTAAGAGTGAGTCTGGAGTTGGAGGCTGTTTGGCTTAAGCCTACACGTTCTGGTTTTTCTCTTAATAGAATTATCTGTGCCTTGGGCATTGAAAAAGTACACATTGATGTGGGCATAAAAAAATCAATTCCAAATTGTAGATAATTGTTTAAGCTATCAGACTTGAGGCTCATGTAGAAGAGTTTTCCCAGGACAAGTGTGTTTTCTATTAGAGTTGATATCAATCTGTCAGAAGAGCCTTTTGATTTTCAAAATTGTAGACTAAATAGTTGAGTAATACTTTTGCTCTGCTCTCCCCAACTCTTTCTTCCTTTCCTTTAAGAAAACTCCCTCTTTATTGTTAGCAAGAGATCTTGGGGTGCAGCCAGAAATCACCATCTCTTTCTGTGAGAGAGCAGCCCCAGCCAGCTTTGGGCAGAAGGTTGTGGCAGGGAGAACTTGTCTTGAGGATGACCCGGAGTTGGGTGCTGAATTCCCAGTTGGAAGCATTGGTGGGAAGGCTCAGGCCCTTTACCCAGCCATGCCTCACACCCCCATTGGGGTGGGCTAAGAGCCTGGGTTTTCTGTAGTAAGAAAAGATCCTAGTGATAATGTGTGGGACCTGCATTCAAACTGGCAGTGCTTTCCTCACTCTCACATATTCCCTGACCCAAATTTCATCACTGGGGCCAGCAGCTGGTGTTTAACTTGCAGCATCCCTGAGGCTGTGTCTGTGTATTGTGTATCTGATAACGTGCAAGTTAGATATTTTGCTCCACTAAACTGATGTTTTTTTGCTCTGTGACTCACAGACTTTCCTTTGCTATTGATGCATCCCCCCATTTCAGTCTTTAACTTCTTCTCATTCTGTTACCATTGGTTGCAGCAGGACATTGTCTGTGCCACAACCAGCCAGGACAACAGGGCCACAGATGGTTATCCATTGCCTCTGCTACGTAGCCTCAGCTCCTCAGCACCACTGCCCTGACCAGGGCTGAAATGAAATAATTTTGAGTTTTATGTGGCCTCATCTTTGTCAAATCCCAGTGAATGTGGTTACGTGATGCCATCGGAATGACTCATTCCCATAATTACATATGTTCTGAGGGGTCATTCCCATTGTGTTATTAAAAACTAGTGATGTTGGATTTTTGGCAGGGACTATCTTCCTCGTATGATCTACAGATTTTGGCAATTAAATGAAGGAAAAGTAGATTTCCAAGAGTTCAGAACAAGACCAGACTTGCACTCAGAGCTCTTTTTCAGTGTGGTATTTGAGCTCCTCTGCTTTATTTAACAGGATAAAGCAGCATCAGCCATCTCTCTCTATTGCAGCAGCTCCCTGCAGAGCACAAAGTGAAATTGTGAAGCAAGTGAATTTTGTAGCTCATCTTCAAAATCACAGCAGAAGATATTGTGGGATGTTTATCACCACAGCAGCTTTCCCAGCTCAGTTCCTCAGGCATGACTTCCCAGGGATAGAGCTGGCAGGAGCAGGGGCAGGGCTCCTTGGGAAAAGGCTCCAGGTGTGACAGCTCTTGAACAGGAAAAACAGTGATCCTAGATTGTTGCCTTGGATGTGGAGTTCCCAAAATGGTGACTGAAAGCAACAGGGGAATTTGGGAGGGAGGAGAAAACTGAAGTCAAGAAAAAAGGCAAAAAGGTGTGAGAGGACTTTGAGAGCCCAGGCTGAGCTGTGCCAGCAGGGTCGAGCCCTTGGAGCTGTGCAAGCTGCAGAGCCCTGGGCTTCACTCTGGGAACATCTGCCAGCACCATGGATCTGGCACTCGCCAGCACTCTGGAAGCTAAAGCAGTTAAATAGCAATGTTTTCCTGTGGTTTGATTTGAGCAGTCATGGAAAGTAACTTCTACCCTTATGGGCTGGGCTCCTCTGTGGCTGTGGCTGCTGAGGCCCTGTCAGTGCCTCTAATACCTCAGGCTGTAAATAATAATATAATAATATGTATAATAATATACAACCTACCTGGCTGCCTCTTTTCCATGTTCTTCAAAAATTCTGGAAATTCCAGCAAGCAGTTCCATCCAAACTATTGTTTGGCATTCAGTTGGGTGTGATATATTACCGTGTACATAAATGTCATCAGGGTGATTTATTTATGATGACTGATTAAATACACTGGTATTTCTGTAATTTTAATATAGATTTTTAAAATGTGATGCCTATCATCTCTCTCTGTGAAGTCTACTGACTTCATAAAATCTGTAAATATATATCTGAATTATCCATTTTAGTGTTCTTACACAACATAATCCAAACAATAATTTTGGAGATAACCTGTTTCACTGTCCTACTTTGTTTCCTTTAATCAAAGCTAAGATTTCTCCTGAGTGAGAAATCATTTAAACATAAACATGGACTAAGGAATATATACATTACCTCCCTTTCTCTGGGGGTGGAAAGTCAGTGAATTACTGTCTGAGGAGTGTGTGTGCTCACAGTTCATTGACTGTAGATGACAAAAAATACAGATTTATGTTACCTAGACAGGGTTAAGAATGTGATAGAACCAACGTGGTTTTGGTGACATTCATCTTTGCTTTAGGTTCCAAATCTCAGCAAATAGGAGAGAAATTAAACAGTTCAAACCCACGACTACAAGCTGTCCTTTATTCCTGGCCCTTTGTTCTCCCCGTGGCGTGGGATGAATTGCTCAAAAGATGAGGAAATGGACTGGAAACCATCCTGCAGATTCTGAGTTAATGGAATTCTGTCCAGCAAATAACACCAGGTTGTTCAGCAGGGAAGATGAAGCTGTTTCCTGTGCAGTGGAGTTCCTGACAAAGCATCTCTCTGTCTGAGCATCCAGCAGTTGCTTCTCCAGTTCAGCATCAAGCTGATAAAAGCGCAGCATGGGAATACATGCAGGAGTTGGAGCAGTGATCCCATCCATGATCCATGAGGTTCCTTTGGCTCTCAGATGGAGGCAGGAGGCTCTCAGGAGAGGTTTGCTGTGTCTGTGGACATTTTTGATTAGTTGGGTTTGACTCCAGTTTTGGTGAATAAACAAATGAAGCTGGTTCAGCAAACCCATTTATTGATTTATTTGTTTAAAGACAAGTATTTTACAGTGATGCCATGGAGACAACACCACAACAGGGTTATTTAGTGCATGGAAAGACAGCATTCACATGTGTGTGAGTTGAGGTGACGTCACCAAGCTAAGGACATCTCATCTTGGACTGGAGAGCTCAGTGTGCAGTTCATGTTGGTCAAAGGCAGAATGTTCCTAAATTCGTAACTGAACCAGCTCTCTGGGAGTGGGAGTAAGCACAATTCTTGAGCTGACTAAAAAAAAAAAGAAAATAAATTGGATGTATTTTTAAATTTTTTTTCTCCTAATTGTTCTAAAACAATTTAATTTTAAAATCACCCCTACTGAAAAATCTTGGATATTCTTTATATGCATGTTAAACTTCCTGTTACC
Organism: Rhabdornis inornatus; assembly: GCA_013397075.1. Lineage (NCBI taxonomy): Eukaryota > Metazoa > Chordata > Aves > Passeriformes > Rhabdornithidae > Rhabdornis > Rhabdornis inornatus. Next base: position 89,855 of record VWZS01005688.1, on the reverse strand, counting down.
TTTGTCCCTTTTTCTTCCCATTTTGCTCTGAAAAAAGTAAGAAAGTAGGGGAAAGGCTGCAACAGAAAGTCAGTTTTTCTAACAATCCCTAGAGTTCTCTAAAATAGGTTCTGTTGATTTATTACATGCAGTTTAGTTTTGAAATAGTTGTGCTAATAGTGCCCGGAGTTACTGTAGGGAATCAAGTCATTACCAGAGCCTCATGTAGAAAACTTTCCTAATGCATTCTCATTTGCTTAATCTTCACTGAGAACTCGGTGGGGACATGGCACCAGGAGGGAGGCACAGCGGGTGAGAGAGCTGAGCTTCACCAGCTGACTGATAGGTGCTGGTAAAAGTGGAAGGGAAAATGGTTCTGCTTATGAGCAATGCCGTGGCACAAACAAAATATTTCTCTCACAGGCTAGAAAATAGAGCAAGACTGGATCATTTTGCCAGGGAGCTTTCAGAAATCATATGAACATGATCCCTAAACAACTTAAAGGATGACTTTTAAGAACCTCTTTCTCCCCCTGCTTGGTATGCTGGTCATTTATCACTGTGCTGAAATGGAATCCCCTTTCAAAGACATAACAGCTTCTTGTTTACTTAAACACAAAGTGGATGATAGGCTGAAAGGTTTTTCTGCCAGCAGAGCAGTCACGGAGACTTTGGTACAGCTCTGGAGCTGAAACAACTGTGCAGCTTCCACATCCTGCACTGAGCCAAGCCAGCCCTGTGGTGGCTGGGTGAAGGGAGTCAGGGTGTCCTGTGCCAGAGCTGAGTCTTCAGTGGGCACCATGAGCCACAGGAGAGAACCAGGGCTGTGGGTGTGGGCAGGTGACCCCTCGGAGGGACAGGGAGCTCTCTCCAGGCTACCCTGCACAATTGTTGGCTCACTCTGCCCTCCAAAACTGCAGAGCAGAGGGTGCTATGGAAGTGAGTACAGTGAAGATTGGATTCACCAGGGTTAGTCTGGGGTGAGGCTTCCCCTGCCCTTTGCCCCACCCGGGGAGTTGGAGCTCCAGCAGCACATCCCTGATCCACCCTGGGCACATCTCTGTGAGCCATATCACAGAATTCCCAGAATGACTGTCACCATCCCTTGGGACCAGAGAGCTTCTGCTGAACTCTCAAGAAATGAAATGTGTCTCTAGGTATTTATACAGAGAAAGCACATTTTACAATCCCAGAGCAGTGAGTGTGATGCTGCTGAAGGAAGAGCTCCCTGAGCAGAGCAGTCAGTGAACCTGCACGTCCCACCAGGGCTTGCCAGGTCTGTCCTGCACAGTCCTTGTCCCAGTTCCTCTGCTCAGGTGTCAGCTCTCGCAGAGCAGGAGAATCCAAGAAATTCCATCCAGTGGGATGCAGACAAGTAGTTTCTACCCAATTAAAAATTTCTTTCTCTTCTGCAGGACCTGAGGAGTGCCTTCCCTCTCCCACCTGCCTCCCTCCAGCAGGACTGGCTGTCCCCAGCCCAGGATTGTCCCACAGCTGTGACTGGCTGAGCTGAGTCACAATGTTTCAGCAACCTGTGGTTTGTTTTAACCTCTCATTTCCTTAATTTGCTGTGTGTTAAGTGGATCCTTCAGTGGGGAATTCCTCGGGGCTCAGCGGGGTGCAGCTGGGGTCCCTCACGCAGGAGGGCCGGCAGCATTTTCTGGGATTTTCTTAAAGCTTTGGTGAGTTTCCCTTCCACAAGTGAGTCTCTGTCCTGTGGGACACCAGCCTCCATAGGGGCCAAGGTATGAACCACACACTCAGGAAGCTGGTTGTCATTTTGATTTTTGTTTTTTTAATTTGAAATAATTCTTTGAAGCAGATTCAGGGCTGATACCACTGACCTCTTATCACAAACTTTTAACATGTATTCGCAGTGATAAAGTCATACAGCTTAAAACACAAAATAAGGGGTGAGGGAAGAGAAAGAGGCCACTGCAGTGTGTGTCTGGGTGCCAGGTCAGGAAGAGTGGCCGTGTGGGTTCAGTCTCATCCCCTGGCAGAGTGGGGCTGTGCTGGGGCCACGTGCTTGGGCTCCAGTTGACGCCTTCCATCAGGAAATCAATCCCATATCTGGGTCCTTCACTGGCTTATGCTCCACTTCTCCTCACTGCACTGTCCCCACAGAGCCCTGGGGCTGTGGGCTTTGCCTCCGTGTGTGCTCCCACTCCTCAGCAGCGTTCTGCCACAGTCCTGGGCGGGGGGTGTGTGTGCAGCCTCCTTAGGTATTGTGTGTGTGGCCTCTGTCAGTCCGTGGGTCAGCCTGGAGTATATGTTTGTCTCTGGACACGTGTACATGGTGTAGCAGTGCTCTGTTCAATAAAGCTTTCATATACATAGCAGCAATGGAGTCTTGCCATCAGGTGACACACAGGGCCAGCTACTGGGCAGGGCTAGCGGGTGTCACAGCCATAGTGGCCCCTCTCTGTTTGTTCTTCCTCTTCTTGGTGCCAGACTTAGTGTCTTTGGTGTCTTTACGATTTCTATTCCCATTATCTTGCTTTCCTTGCTCTTCCTTTTTCTTCCTTTTCCCTGCAGTAAAGCAAAGGGGCAGTGTGAGGTGGAGCAAGGCATTGGGGAACAGATCAGCCCTGTCCACCTCCCCCTGCCCTGCTGGTCAGTTCCTGTGCATTTAGTCGCTGCTCAGAACCCTTAACACAGCTGCAATCCTTGTCTATTCTGTAACAACATAACCAAACCACCATTCATCCTGAAGACACTCTAATTCCTTGGAAAAGCAGGCCTAAGCCGAAGAGGAGAGAGGAGAGAGGAGAGAGGAGAGAGGAGAGAGGAGAAAGGAGAGAGGAGAGAGGAGAGAGGAGAGAGGAGAGAGGAGAGAGAAAACTCTCATCACAGCAGCATACAGGCATGGACCCTTGGCTGCTCTCTGGCCAGGGAAGAAACTAAAACAGCTGAAACCTGTGGCACACATGGAAAGCTGTGCCAAGGATCACCCCCCTGGGGGCTGTGCCCCTTCCACCTGCAGCTCTCCCAAGTGCCATCACATCCATATCCCCTGCACTTCAGAGGAGTCAGGAGTTGCACAGCACATTTGTGACACTGGACAATTGTGTGACTACTTGTGCCTGACCTCTGCAGGGTGTGGGGGAGCCATGGTGAGACCCTCCCAGCTCTGCTCACCTTCAGGGCACTGGCTCTTCTGCACCGTGCATCGCCGCACCTCCGTGGTTGCAGGGCACAGAGACACGTCCCCAGAGGGAGCCTGCAGGATCCGCCGTGTTCTGTCCTCATTGCCCTTCTTGAAGCCACAGAGCTTCCTTTTCTTGGAGCAGGGCCCCCACGGCCCCCACTCGCTCATTTCACATTGTGCTGCCAGATAATGAGAGCCCAGCTGTAACTCCTGTCCCTGGGTTGCCAGCTCAGGCCGTTCCAGAGCCCACCACTGCATCTCTCTCCCACCTTAGGCTGCAGGGAAGCGTGTGTTTCCCCAGGAGGTTCCTAAATCCCCAAGCACCCCCTTCCTTGCCACACCACACCGACTCTGGGTCACAGTTCATAAACACCGGGGGCTGCTTCTCATTCAGAGGTTCCCAGAGGGCTCTGCCCCATGAAGGGCTGTGCTGTCACCCCCTTGGCACGGGTACAATGAGGGGTTCATCATCTAAACCCCCCTGCAGCACTACCCCCTGCAGACATGAGTGCATGCTTACCAGGACTGCTGCACTCCATGGTGCCGTTGGCAGCAGTGTAGCCTTCAGGGCACGTGACGTAACATCTCCCTTTGTGCAAATACAAACCTTCCTTACATTTTGTGCAAAAGTTTCGACTGAAACAGGACTCACAGTTCTCAATTTTGCATTCTGGGGGGAAAAAAAAAAACACAACCAAACACCAAAGCCATCATGTAGTCCAATGTGAACAAAAGACTCAAGAAGCTCCATACCGCCAACCAGAGCCCAGTCCTGGCTCCCAGGGGTCTCACAGCAGCCAGGGCATGTCTCTGAGCACCTGCCAGGCCTGGCTGTGCCACTCAGAAGTGAGATTTCTTTGCACCATTCCCTGTGCTACAGCTCTCACAGCCAGCAACAGCCACTGCCAGGACAGAATCAGGCGGGGTGGGAAAGTTTTGGGCTGGTGTTCAGCTGAGTGTCAGTCAGCCAAAGCGGACGGTGCAAAGGATACAGTCCTGGCTCCAGCTGCAGCTACAGGACAGGCTGCATGGAAAGGGAGCTGGATGGAAACCTGGCCATGAGGGTGCTGTGCATGGACCTGCCAGGAGAGTGATCGTGTGTTTCCACGTCCAGCTCTCTCTGGTGCACTGGCTACAAGATGCAAGCCAAGGATTTCACTCAGAGCTGCCTGAGTCTGGTGAGCAGTAGAGTAGGAAAAGAGGCACTAAATGCCTGAAAGGATTTCCCTCTTCCCAAAGGCTGCCAGTTTGGCAACCCATATAACAAAACTGCCCAGAGGTCCTCCAAGATCCCACGTCCACAGCATGCCCATGCAGTGCTGAGCAAGGCTCTTTTCTTTGCCGTGCTCAGCTCTGCCTCACCCCTTCCATACAGCCACAGCACCTCTGGCAGCTGAGCAGAGGCACGTGCTGCCCTGCAGAGCACTGCCTCCTGCCCCTGCCCCTTCCCTCCCAGCCCCACACTCACTGATGCACTTGTTCATGTCCGTATTGCGAAGGCCAAAGTATCCCAGTGGACAAGAAGGCAGGCAAATCCCAATTTGTCGGATATCGTTCCGCTCCAGAAGGATGAAGAGTTTAGGGGAACACCTCAGGCACCCATTGAACTCAGAGCACAGGTCACAACCTCTGGCACAGCCCTGACTCAGCTCGGTGCTGACTGGAAGAGCAGGATAGAGGCAGTGGTTAGTGCCAGGTTCTGCAGGCACCAGCTGTGACCCCAAACCACTGGCACCACTGGCAGGAACTGGGACCAGAGCAAAGGCCGAGGTCCTGCAGCACTGAGACACTCGCAGCACTGCTCTGCCAGACACCATGATCCTGTCCCCCTGTCCCCAAAGGCCACAGGAGCCAGATCTGTACCAAGCACAGGCACAAGAGTCACAGCAGTGGCTGTGCTGAGGAGCAGGACCCAGGAGCAGCCACCAGCAGTGCCCAGAGCCCCAGCACTGCCCGCCCCAGCCCACTGCCTCCCAGCCCTGATATCCGTGTGGGGCAGGCACTAATGATGGGCATGTGCCCAAGGGTCCAGCACCTCCTGGTCCAGCTGCCTCCCTGCTTGGAGCTGGCAGTGCTTCCATGCCAGGGACCAGTGGGGACCAGAGCACATGGCCCTGGGGTGAAACTGTTCCACTAATTCCATCCATGCTGCATCCCAGGCTGGATCTCACTCTGACTCTGCCTATGTTAAATTCTCTCTGGCAGTCAGGAGGTGTCACTGCCCCCAAAATAGAGATGTGTTCTCAGCTCCTACATTCAATCCAAGAAAAATACTCAATCCCATGTCTTGAGAGTTTTCTGCTTTTAATTATCATATAAAATGCTGCTTGTTTTGAAACCAATCGCATTCTTTGCAGACTAGAATGCAGGTTATTTTTATTAGTTTATTATGCAATCCATGTCCTTGTTTATAGAAAAGCTGTGTATTTAAAAGATGCATTCTTTTAAATACCATGTTTACTACACTTCAAAAGCAAGTGTAGAGCAGCATAGTGCTCACGTGTCAGGACTAGAGGTGAGAAAGCTGCCCTGTCCCCCCACCATGACCCAAGAGCTGCCCTGTCCCCTCATCATGACCAAGAGCTGCCCTGTCCGCCTGCTGTGACCCAAGAGTTGCCCTGTCCCCCCACCATGACCCAAGAGCCCAGCAGCCCCTGCTGCCTGCCCCAGCCCCATTGCCATCACCAGGTCTGTGGGCACAGAGGCTGCTTCAGCCTTGGGAAGAGACACTGGAGACAGAGGAGTCCTCAGCCCCCAGCTGCCAGGAGGGTTCACTGGTCTGGACTGGGACCCCCTTGGCACTGTGGGCCCTGGCCCCTCTGCACAGAGACCCCTGGGCATCCAGCCCCATCCCTCCCACAGCACTGGGCCCTGGTGCCAAGCACTGCATCCATGACAATTTCCAGTGAAATTGCCTTTATAGCATTAGCCATGACGTCAGGTTTTCCTTGTTCTCCCAGGGCTCAGCAGTCCCAGTTTCAATATAAAATCAATTTTATATAATTTAATTTAAAACAGTTGTAATGTAAAACAGTTCTAACATGCGCTTACATAAAGGAGGGCAAACCGTGGCTGCTCTTGTGCCAATTCTGCCTGGCTGCCCTGCACGAGCCCCACCAGGGACCCTCTGGGCTGGAGGCACAACTGAGCCCCCTGTGACCTCAGGGGACACTGCAGCTCAGAGCTGTGGTGGGTCAGGAGACATGGGGAGTGGGTCTGGGGGATCTCTGCTCAGCTCCCTGTGCTGTAAACACATTCACACCAGCATGACCTTCATGGCATCACGAGAGGAAGTAGAGAAGAAAAGCATTTCATACATACTTCGTCTTTGCCTCTTGCCCTTCACCACTTTGCTGCTGCCTGTTAGATCCATCGAGCTTAGAAAAACCACCACCACAAGCAGTCCAAGCTGCATAGTAACTCTCCAGCGCTGCAGCCCCTCCGTCGTGGGGTGGTTGGGGGAGCGTGCTCCACTTCTGGGGTCTCTGCTGCCGCTAAATCGTCTCGGGTGGGATCAGAGCTGAGAGTCTGTGCGCAGAGCCAGGTCTCGGACCATATCCACAAACTACATCAGCACCAGCGAGATTAGGTAGCAGGTAACATGGCTCTACCTTCATCCCTGTCAGGAGTGCAGGAGCTCGGCCCTAGTCCCATCTGGGGCTCGGCTGTGGGTGTTAGCTGCTCACAGTTTCCAGGTACACTGGCAGGAACTGCAAAAGAAGAGGAGAACGGGTTAACTTGACAGACAGCATCACTCCCACAAAGGCTGGGAGCAAGCACAGGGGTTGTGGGGTGCACTGAGTGTGCTGGCAGGTAGTGGCAGCCAGAGTGATGTGGGGAGAACTGTGCTCCAGACTCATCCATAAGTCCCTGTTGCTAATAATCAGCACCCGTGGAAATTTTCAGAGCATCTTTGCCATCTGCCAGTGCTGCAAGCAGTAGTTAGAGCTGGAACTTGTTTAAAATAGAGCCAGACCCCAGGGCCGCTCTCCCCAAGTGGCAGATGGCTGCTGCGGGTGCCAGGCACACAAGATGTTTCCCATCGAGTGGGCACCTCTGGGGCTGGTAGTCAGAGCAGAGAGCAAGCCTGCAGTCCCCAGCCAGGGCTGGGGCTGTCTGGGGACGGGGTGGGATCCTCCACGAGCTGCCCAAAACGCTGATTTCTGCTCTGGGGGAATTTCCAAACCTCCCATCTCCCATTCCCTGAAGCATAGGGCAGGGTCAGCGCTGTCTGCACAGGGCTGAGCACAGGAGCTGCTGGGCTGTCTGTGCCCCAAGCTCACCGGCTGAGACAGCCCAGAGTGGGGCGGTGAGCCCGGCTGCACTGGGGCGGTGAGCCCGGCTGCAAGTGCCACACTGCCCTCACCAAGCCACAGCGCTGAGTGGCCCAACATACATGGCAGGACAGAGCAATGAGATGGCAACACCAGCTGGGCAGCAAACCAACGGCTCTGCATGAACTTCTGGAGAGAGGAGGGAAGCCCAGTTGCCCGACGGCCAGCCAGCACCCAGGACTTCTCATGTACCATCCGTTCCTGAGATTGCCCAAGCCCTTGCTCCAGCTGGCTGCTGACAGGGCGTTTTCCCTGTAGTTTTCAAGTGGTTTTCCCTGTGCCCGGTGTGAAAGAAAAGCAAGTTCCGTGCTGCACCAAGAGATCTGGCACTGCCAAGCCAGGCTCCCCTCCTCTCTGCAGCTGGCAGAGCAAAGCGCTGCCAACGGCGGATATTGTGTTGGAATAAAGGCGACAACATTTGTTCTGTGAAGTCAAATGAAACAGAAAATTGTTTTAATCCCTTTATAATAACTGCGCAATCACCAATGCCCCGAACAACTGGCGGCGACAGTGCTGGAAATGAGCCCGGGCTCAGCCTGGGATGGGCCAGTCCCCTCCCTGGCCCACCCTGGGTGGGGGACCTGCTGAAGGGCCACTGGCCCAAGCAGCCCCCTGCCCCAGCCCACATGAGGGTAGTTATGGCCACAGAGCAGGTCACCTGCAGGGAGGGGGCAGCCCCAGCAGCAGGCGTGGATGTGACCCGGGTACCACTGAGCCTCGCAGCAGCACATGGCACCAACACTGAGCTGTGCCAGGTGTGGGCACCTCCCGGCAGCACTGGCTCACCTGTGGTGGCAGAGATGGCAACCAGCGGGTACTGTGGGGCCACTGTACCCCCGCCCTGGTGGCTCTGAACTTTTCACCGTGTCCCTGCTGCGAGTGCCGGGGCAGGAGCCCAGCGCTCCCCATGTGCTTGTCGTTACAGCCTACGGGTCGTCCACAGGATTTTCAAATAAATAATTAGTCACTTGTGTAAACACCAACTTGTTCTGCACTTCCAAGCCTGTTTGCTGCAAGCTGCTTTATAAACACTGTCAAGTGCTTAAGCCGGGCTGACGGAGCTGTGCAGAGCGGGGATCCCCGCAGCTCCTCTGCACTTGTGCAGGGACCTGGGCACGGCGCCCAGCGGGTCGGGTCGGGGGGGTCCCTCGGAACAGGTGCTGAGGGACAGTCCGGCCATGCACAGCACGGCCACAGGACCCTGGGGATGCCAGCGGCTGTGAGCAGCCCCGGCAGCGCAGCGCAGCCCAAACCCTCCCCGAACGAGCGCCGAGTGTCAGCGGCCCCGGAGGGAGCGCGGGGCCGCCACCCGCTCCTCCTGCCCCCGGTTTTTAATTACGGCGGCTTTGCGGGTGAAGCGCCTTCACAGGAAGCACACGCCGTGTTTACACAACACTCACACATTGGGCACAATCCCCCGGCGTGGGGACAGCAGCAGGGATGGATGTCCGCAGGGAGCAAACACAGCCCCCGTGTGCCAAGAGCCAGCGTGAAGCTCGTGCCACCACCACATACCCCATTTCTGAGGGCAGGGAAGTGCCATGGGAAACCTTGAGACCCGAGCACTAACCAAGCGACCGCACACTTTTTCCTCTTTGCTTTCTAGCCCAAAGAGAGCCTGGGCTTGGCCACAGCTGCTGCCTCAGCACAGAAAGGCCACTGGCACTCTAGGTGCTGCAGAGTCAGTGTCTTGGCAGGTCACACGACCCACAGGTCTCCAAATGCCCCCATGAGCACCTGGAGGTCTGTGGTGAGCTGTCTGGCTGGACTCCCAGCTCTTCCCACCCTCACTGCAGGACACGAGTTATGATTCTTTCTGTTACTGCAGCCATCAGTCAAGCTCAGGTTGCTACAAACAATTTCCAGTCTAAACATTAGTAGGATTTATGCCATTATCCCATCTACAGGAAGAATTTGGGGTAACCTGAATTGCTCTGAATTCATTTATGGAGAGACCTGGCCCCTGAATCTGAGATGGCACTAAGCCTTGTTTGCAATTCAATCACGATAAATTGGTCCTTGGGAGCTCCAATACAAACCAGAAAATGTAAACCATCCAGATAATTTGCCATTAGTCCTCCTACACACAAGGTGAGAAAGACCAACATTATATCCCAAGGATATTTGAGACCTAATCCACAATAACTAAATTGCTGATATATTGCCTCTTGCTGAATGTACCAGGGATCTGAAATGTAAACAGGCTCTCCAGAGGTTTACTGAGCCTTGGAGAGAAGGACCAGATGCTAGAGGCAGGACAAACCTGGTTATAGCAGCAGTAGGAATGAACCCCTGGGAACTGCCAGGTTGCTGCCAGCAGCCAGCTGGGCACCAGCTGTGAGGGGGGGAATTTGGGTTTCCAGGTCCTAGCACTGGATAGAGAATTTGAATTTCCTCTTGGTAGCCAGTGAGGGGTGTGAATATGCACAAATTCGTTTCCTGCAGGAGGAGTTGTGGTTTTGTAGGGTCTCACTCAGATTAGTTTGGTCCCACATCTCCCAGCCCTGCACCAGGGGACAGCACCCAGGACACCACTCCGAGCCCCAGGGCAGAGTCCAGCTCCAGAAGTGGAGTACTCCACCAACGATGGCACCAGTTATCCATTGTCCCTGTTCCACAGGCACACAGGGATGTGCCCACTCTGCTGGTGCTCCCTGAGCCCGGTGTCTGCTCTGCCTGTGCCCTACATCCATGAGCTGGTGGCCCCATGGCAGAGCTCCCTGCCTTCCTGCTGTGGGAGGGAAGGGCTGAAGGAGCAGGTTTGGGCCCTTGTTCTCCTTGGGAAAGTCCCTCCCTTCTGCTGTGTCCCCCAGGGCTGCTTTCCTGTCGGCAGGGCCAGTGCTCCAGGAGCAGCACTGTGAAACCCTCTGCAGTGGAAGGTCCCACCACGCTTGGCTCGGCCATCACAGCTGCCACAGGGTGTCTCACGTGCCTCTGGCAAACATTTCTGCACAGGCAGAGCCACTTTGTTCTGGTTAATCCTTGAAGCAATAAAAGACGGCTGCATTAAGTCAAATTTCCGAACCAGAAGGTCTTCATTTGATATTAGATCCCAGTGCCAAGTTCTGCAAAATCCCCAACCCATAAACTTCACTGAAAAAATAAAATAATAAAGCCCAATCTGGCAGCAGAGGTATCCACAGCGTTGTTGAGGTCTGACTTCTTCCACCAGCTCTTGCACTGCATTCCCCGGATCTGCAGAGCCGTGCTGTGATCCGCTGATGGGGAACACACTGAGGAGAAGCTGCTGCTCATGGCCATCCCTCTGCCCTGGCCTGGCAGTGGGAGCTGCTCTGGGGGTCAGCAGCACCTCAGCTCCTGCAGCTGCAGCCCCCAGCTGCAGCTCTGGCTCCTCACCCTCCTGAGCAATGCCCTGCAGTAGCTGCTCCAAGGAACGCTGTGATCCACAGTGCCACAGGCCCCCCTCCAGGAGTGCTGGTGCCTCAGCACTGTAAAACATCAGGAAATGTTTTACAGGGGGATTCCCATGGCCCTCATGCCAACTGCTCTGGAGGAGGAGGAGGAGGCAGAGCCCTGAGGCAGGCTGCAGGATCCGTGCCTGCTGCTTCTCCACAGAACCAGAGCAGCATCTGGAGCTGCACTGGAATCGTCCTGGCAGGCACAGCTCTGTGCCTGGGGATCTGACTGCAGTCATGGGAGCAGCAAGCCCGTGTCTGTTAAGTACAACTCGGGTGGGTTTGAGCCTCCTACAGATCTGTAACTCACCAGAACTGCACCACCAAATTTCAGACCAGGAAACAAACAGCCAATTCACAGTAGCACAGACCAGGGCACTGAAAATCTGGCTCTTCCCCCAAAAGGGCTCCCTAAAGGCCCATTGCTGAGCAGGGACATGCTCAGAGGTGTCCCAGGAGGTGTGGGGTGGACACACACCATGCCAGGTATAGCCCTGAGGGTGGGGAGCGGGGGGGTCTGACCCAAACTGGGAAGCACAATCAGGGGTGCTGAGGCTCATCCTACAACAAGTGCACACATCCAACTCAATACACATTTCCCCTCTTATTTCTGTGGAAATGCCTGCAAACAAGGGCCTACAGCTCCTTCCACCACAGACTATGCCTGCCAGCTTTGTAAACACAAATTTCCAGGCTCACAGGGGCCCGATGAGCCATGAGCTGCTGTGCTGAGCTGCAAAGGCAGAGCCAAAACCTGAAGCCCAGGGCAAAGCCCTGAGCAGCACCTGGGGCTCTCTGCTTGGCCACGTGCATAGGAACCATCTGCCAAGCAGAGCTTCCTGAAGGGATTCCCGGTGCTCTGGCTCTCCCAGACATCACTGCCTGGGAAACCTGAGCCCTGCAGAGCCAGGAGTAGCACCAACTCCAGCAGCAGAGGAAAACAAACCGGGAAAAATAACCCCCAGCCTCAGTTCTGGGCGTGTGGCAGGACAGCAGGAGGGAGTGAGCAGGCAGCCAGGGTGTCCTCCAGAGCAGTTGCTGCTGCCAGCCTGGACTGAGCCCATCCAAACTCTGCCTTTTTGTGGGATGGCAGCCCCCTGCCCCACTAGGACGGGGGGAGCAAGTTCTGAGCTCTGCAGGCCTGGCAGTGCTCAGGGTGGTTTGCAAGGAAGGGCATCCTGCAGCCAGCCCATGCCACCGCACTGCCCCAGAGCCTGTGAGGAAGCTGCAGTGCCAGAGGATCTTCCTGGAGGCAGATTGGCGGTGGGTATGGCAGGAAACCTGTCGGTGTTTGCCAGGTCTTGGGCAAAGACAGGCACTTCCATCCTTGGCAGGATGACAGGTCACCCTCACACCGCACAGGGGAAGGATCTCTGCTGCCAGTGCCACCTATCTCAGCTGCATGGTCCCCTGTGTCCCACTCCAGGGCTGTCCCCATAGTCCAGGAGAGTTGACCTCGGCTCTGTTGCTCACCACACCCCCAGCCTCACAGTCCAGCTGTGCCAGCTCACATCTGGCTCGGCTGATGGAAGTGTGGGTTTCTGCTCAGCTCAGCTGCTGCCTGCACACGGTGGCAGGGCTGGCTGGTTTCGGCTGTGCTCAGGGGATCGCTGGGATCTCCGGATGCCCCGGTTCCTCCCTGCCGCGTCCCTCAGGGTGGTGCTGCTGCTCTCGCAGCGGCCGCGCAGGGGCCGGGGAGCTGATCCAGCTGAATGGAGCCTTTTTTCCAGCCTGGTTTCCAGGCATGTTGCAGCACTGGCATTCCCAGGCCCGCGGTGCTGCTGCCATCCTCCCAGCCAGCCCCCACAGCCCTGGCCCCACGGCGGGGTGAGTGGACGGAGTCAGGAGTTCACCGCTCCAGGGTCACCGATGGGCTTCAGACAAAGCCACTGCAAATGGAGAACCCTCCAGGCAGATGTCTCACTGCAAGTGCCCAGTCCCTGAGGGATCTCAGCACAGACCTGGCCACCCCAAACAGCACTGTAAGCACTGGCCCAAGTTCACAGACCTTCAGGTGACAGGATTTTTTTGCGTGGGTACCTGCTGACCCCTGTGCAGGAGGGTGGAGGCTCCACGTGTGCCTTGCCGTGAAGCATTTTCTTCTGCCAGTATTACCCTATTTTAATGCCTTTTACTGCAAGGTGCCTCTAAACCTAAACAGCATCACCTGAACACCCCTCCTCTGTACCCAGTGCCGTTCAAGGGAGCACACATGCCTGAGCCTACAGAATGCTCCAGCAGCACAGAGGTGACCAAGCCCCAGTCACCCCCACGCACGTCTCGCAGCACTTGGCTCCATCAGCACAGAGCTCCGAGGCTGAAGTCACCTTGACCCGTGCCCTCACTGGGGAGCTGTGTCCCAGCCTGGCTGCAGGAGCCCCTCGCTGACCCAGCGCTGGATCCAGCAGCACTTCCCTGCACATCAGCACCAGCTGCTCACACCACGTCTAATTACTGCCGTAATCCCAATTAACTATTTGTCCACTGATCCCCCATCCCAAACTTCTCGGAGCCCGTACTCACCCCGCGCTCTCCGAGCGCCTGGCGTGCCCCCATGGGTGTGTGGCAGGAGGCTTGGCTTGGCTGCAGCCACAGCAGAACTGAGACAGCAGCAAATTAACTGTCCCATCCTCCCATTATTCCTGTCCCTGGGATCAGGGGGAGGGCAGTAGGGCACGGCCACTGCTGCACCGTGGCTGGCAGGACCCCACAGAATCAGTTACGAGCTCCAGCGAGCTGATCAATATCCCCACCAGCTCTCTGTGTCCCCTTCCCCAAACGGGAAGGTGACACGGTGGCAGGGGACACATGCAGCAGCCCAGCTTCCCTGCAAGCCCCACACACCTTGGGGAGGGGGGGAGAAAGGGGATCCCACAGATGGTGCTGTGATTTCACACAGCTCTCATTGTCTGAACTCATTATCCACGTTGCACAAGGCAAACCCGCAGTCAGATGCTGACACCGCTCGCGTTCTTCATTACCAGCCCACATTGCAAAAGCTCCATTGACACAAAACAAGCATGCTGAAGCCCTTACCTTCAACTTGTCACTCCCTCATCATTGCAGAAAAGATTCTACTGGGTTCTCAGATTTAAAATACTATAAGAACAACTACAAAATTCCTCAGTTCCTCCAGAGAAAGGTACACACACGTTTCTGTCAAAAAAAATGAAAAATATATTCATGGCGAGTTCATGGAGAAGTCTGGTGCATTTGGATATTTTGGTCACTCGTTTTTTAAAGCAGGTTTCTAACGGGGTCCCAGGTTTTGCACAGAGAAACAAACCCTTCTGCGATGTGCAGGATCTCAGCTCGTAAAGATCGCTCAGGCTAATTCCTACTCCATCAGCCCACGCTGCTCCCTGCGTATGCAAAGCAGAAAGTATGTGATCATATCAGAGCTATTTGCACATTAATAAATCCTGGTCTCAATCCGTAGACTCCGTCCCCATCCACCGGGTAGGGGCTTTTTATTATTATTATTACCAGAGTATCCAGCTTTGTAAAGGCATCCAGTGCAAACTCCTGCATGAGGGAATTCCACCCCACTAGTACCACCTCCTAAGACAATATCCAGCCAAAATATTGTGACTGTTGCAAAACCCGGACTGGAGCTCCACAAAGGACCTTCCAGCCTCGCTTCCAGAGCCAGCAGGGTCTCAGTAAATTACTGCAGAGTGACACACCATCGAGTTGTCTTTGTAGTCTTTTTTATTTATGACAGTTAATTCCGAGTTATTACTAACATTTTAGTGGTAAGTGGCATATGAAGTCATCAGCTGTCACAACTGCATCTGTTAATAAACATGTCAGATATTAAAAGCGGCTTATTATCCTCTGGAGGGGGGAAGGCATGAAGGCGAGGAGCCCAGAGCCTGGTTGTTTTTCCATTGCTGTCTGTGCAGCAGGAGGAAACACTCCTGCTCAGGAGGACAGCATGGCTGAGGTGGGACTGCCTGGGATACCTGCCCTCCAGCACATCTGAGCAGCCTGTGAGCTCTCCTGCCTGTGCTGGAGCTCCCTTTCCCTCCTCCACCTGCACTCCGGGATGGACACGTGACAGATCCTGCTCTGTGCAGGTGAACAGGGCACATCAGTGTTCAGGCACCTTCCCTGAGCCCCACCATGCCTGGTGGGATGAGCAGATCCTGCACCAGGGCTCAGGTGGAAGCCAGGTGTTCCCAGGAGCCTGGCCCAGTGCTCCTGTACAAGCCATACAGAGGAGTTGGTGGCCACCAGCCTCCCAAGGGCCAGCAGCGCTGGTGCCCAGCCATGACTGACCCTCATCTCCAGTCCTTGCAGGGCTGATGTGATCTTCAAGGCCGTGGGGCTCTGCCCAGAGCCCTGGTGCTCTGGTGAGCTGTCCCAGGGGTGTGTGGCAAGCTGCCAGGCATGACATGGCCATGGACCCTGGCAGTCTGCTGGGGGACATTCCCCAAGCTTGCAGGGCTCTGAGCTGGAAGCCGGAGGGCACAGGCTCTTTAAACGATGTGACAAGCCCTGTGGTGGCTCCTGAATCCCTCCTGGATCCCCTGTGGGTCCAGGGCAGTTCCCCTTCAACACTCTGCTGCCCATGAGCCCCCATTGAAGAGAGGTCCCTGAGTATCCCTGGAAGCTGCTCCACGGACCCTGGGGTGCTCACTGGGACTCAGTGTGGACCCCACAGTCCTGAGGGAGATAAGGGCAAGGTATGGATACAGAACATGACTTCAAGCAGCCCCCCAGACACTGAAATTTGGACAGGCTCATGAATTCCTCACACCTGCCATCTTCTCTGCCATACACAGCTCTTGTGTGGGGGCAGCTGTGAACACAGAGATGCAAAATAACCCAAGCACAGGCAAGACGGAAAACTCACCCTTTCTGCAGCTTTTCCTTTGTGCTGTGTGTGTTAGTGCTCACGTACATAGAAGTTTTATTCATACTGAACTTTGGCACCTCGATAAATGTCCCTCATTTCCTATTTGTAAGTGATGTCACTGAGATCTTTGCTATCTCAAAGGAGGGTTGTGAATGAGTTCTGCTTGTTGGCAGATGCTGACCAGTCACTGTTGCAAGTCTCCATATTGAAGACCTTTTTCTATTAATATTTAAAGCTGTTGTCAGGGACAACACTCTGTTGACTGTATGAGCAGAAAATCTGCTGAACCCCAGACATGTATTTCATGCACATCGAACAGCCAAACCTCCTTTTTGACACTGGGGTGCTGCAGCCTCAGCTGACAGCTGTAGATCAAGTTTCTAACTGAGCTATAAACCCCAAAGTCAGAGGTCTGTACTGGCAATGCTGACAGACCCAGATGCAGCAGCAGGACTACCAGCACAGCAGTAATCAGCCAACAGAGCAGTGGGTCTGGCTGAAGGCAAAGGGACATGCCCACAGCTCCCTGGTGCCAGAGGTGTCATTGCAGAGGATGGAACATCAAACTAAAACCTGCCTTAATGCCCTGCACAATAAATCCAGCACCAAGTCCTATATTTCTTTCCCCTCTGACAGGAGCTCATTTACAGGCTTGGTTTTCTTTAGCTAATGGCTCTTGAGGCTGATCCTAAATTAATCCCAAACAGGTTGTTTCTCTGCTGTACAAAAGGACATGAAATCCCCAGTTTTAGCAGGATAAGATGCCAAGCCACTCCAGATTGAAAGCAGACGGTTCCTTGACACCCACAGCAGGTTCCCAGGGCTCCTCTGGCTGGGACATGGGCACAGTGGCTCTGCACAAAGCTGAGGGGACAACCCCACTCTGTTTCTGCACAGGAAGTGCCAATTCCACCACATCCCCTAGCCCACCCTTAAAATATGTGGTTCTTCTCTGCGTTAAAAACCTGCAATATTTCGGTCCAATTTCATCCCTCTACGGTTCCTGCTTTGCAAAACCCTCTGCCTCTCTTGAAGAGGGGGAAGGCATATCCATGAAAGGCTGACCCTGCCCAGGGACTGCATGGACAGCCAGGAGCCATGTCCCTTGCCCTGGTGTAGCTGAGGACAGGGGCTCTGGGTGTATCCAGGTCTGCACCAAGCAGATCCAGCACTGAGCACCACAGCTTCTTTCAGACCCACATTAACCCTACCAGTGCCTACAAATTCCCAGCTGGCACAGAAGGTGCATTACTCATCCCTGGTGCCTCATCAGCCTTTGATAATATCTCAGCATAAGCAAAAAGCAGAAAAGACACTCACAGAGAGAGCAGAAGGAAAGCGAGTATGTCCTGAAGTGTCTGTGACACTCCCAGACTGGACACAAGGTCTTTTCTGGTCTGCTGCTCTGAGGGTTCTCTGCTGCAGGATGACTGATAGCCCAGGCAATTGTTTGTGATAACACCTGAACATCAGCAGCCCAGGTATCAGGAGCACAGTTGTGCCAGTGCCTGCCCACTGCCTCCACACTTGCTCTGGCTGCAAGGCCACGACTGCACTCCTGGCAGGGGCTGCACAGCCCGTGCTGGGGGTCAGGCACACCAGGATCACACCTTCCACGGGAGGTGTGAGAGTCAGAGGATGTGGAGCTGACTTCCTGATAGGATCACCCGGGCATGCCTCTGCTTCCCAAGCAAGCCTGGGCTTTCATCCAGCCCGTGCTGCTCATGGGCTGTGCTCAGAGGCAGTGAGACAGTGGCACTGCCAGCCTGGCCCGAGCTGGGAGAGTCTCCATCTGGGATTGTCCCCAGATTGTCTTCCTGGATGGGTGCTGAGGGCCACAAGCTGCAAAGCCATGCAAATTCCTCCAGTGTAGAAGTCTCTGTGGGTGACAGGACAGCGAGGCCCTGTCATCCCAGAGGTGGAGGGGATGAGATGCCCCATGCCACCCCAGATGTGGTGCAGGCAGCAGCTGGTGCCTGTCTGCACCCCACACCCTGTGGGCAGGTCAGGAGTGGTCCAGCAGGACTGACCTGCTCCAGGCTTGCCATGCCCGGGGCAGGGGGTAGTTCCTGTGTGCCCCACCAGCTGCCTTGCTATCCAAACCCTTTTCTTGGGTCTGACATGTCTTCTGGCACCTCATCTGTGCAGTCTGGACATTTCCCCTCTCCCCAAGGAGCAGCATTATGTGCATGTTGGGAAATGCTCTTTTCCCATTTGCTCCAAAGGCCCTTTCCCCTGTTGTTTGAGGAATGCTGTTTGAATTAGCTGCACGGATTGCAAACAGACCCCGTTGTTTTCCTTTCCCAATGCAGGGAGGCTTCTGTTCTCTCTGGCCTGCTGTATTAACCAGGGGCCTTACACACTGACCTCTCTGCAGCTCAGGGAAGCTAATTTAATCCCAATATTGTTACAGATCACAGCAGGACGGATGTCACAGATTCCTTGAGGCAAACCAGCATGGAGTGCTAGCAGGGACAGCAGCACACTGTGTTTGTAGAGGCAGGAGCTGCTGCAATTTTTCTGTTAAATTCCCTCTACAAAACTCATGCAGCTAGGGGGGACAGCAGCACTGGGGAACAGGGGGATACCCTGAGCACAGAGGCCCAACTGAGGAGATGCTCTGCCTGCATCCCCAGTACCTCTGGCACGCCAAAGGGTGGACGATGGCTCTGAATCCTGGCAGAAGATAAGGAGATGCAGACTCACATCTCCTTGCTCTTTCTTTTTCATTGTTATTCTTTTTCCCTTTGTACCTGCTCCTGAAAGTGGTCTGTGATGTGATGCTGAGCCTGGAAAAGGCATCAGCACCCTCACAGCAGGGCAATCCATATCCATCTCACTTGTAATTTCAGGGGGAAGACCAGTCTACTCATCTTGTCCCAGCTCTGCCCACCCTGGCCCCAGAGCCCCACCTGAAACAATCGCTCTCCCTGGCGCAGGGAGGGTGTCCAGCCCCCCAAGCAGGGCAGAGGGGTGCAGGAGCCACCGGGGTTTGGGGTGAAGCCCTGCCTCTCCCAGCATTGCTCGGGGGTCTTTGATGTTTGGGAAAAATAAATTGCTTTGGGGTGCTGTTAAAGAGAAGTTTGAATGATGACACATCACAAGGCTGGGAATTCCAGCATTTCTTGTAAGCTCCATGCAGAGCTGGAAGTGGAAGAGGCCACTGGCACAGCCGAGATTACATGAAACCAAGAGCCTCTGCAGCAGGAGTTGCTTTGTGAGCAGCTTGACCCTCTCCAGGCATCTGCTCCCTCCCTCCTGCCTCTGCTGCTGCTGCTGCAGATGTCCCTCAGGACCACAGGGCAGAGTTTGAGGAGCACAGATGGGGCACCCGAGGGAGCCACAGCCCTGTGAGCCAGTCCTGGGAGACAGGGACAGGGATGGGAGCTGGGCATGCAGCGCCTGCTCAAGCCCATCCTTCTCTCAGCCATGATCAGCTCTTGGGAACATTCCTGCTGGATGACATTTCCCAAGGCATAGAGGGGAAAAAAAAAAAAAGGCACTTTTTTCCCAATATAAATTCTTGCAACATTAAAAACCCCACACAATAGTTGTAAGCCCTGGAACGGCTGGGGGTAAAAAAGTTACAGTTCAACATGGAAATAGCACTGCCATCTCCAACTGGTGAGTCCCAGATGTGGGACATCATGTGTGACAAAACCCCACAGGCAGGACATGCAGGAAGCCTGTAATTCGTTGTGGGCTCCCATCAATGTGTAGGGGCAGGCTGGTAACCTTGGGAGTCCTGAGTGCCCCATGGGTCACCTGCCACAGACAGAGCAGAGCCCTGCACCCTGGGCTGGCACTGGCAGTGACACAGAGCTCCTCGTTGGCCCAGCAGTGCCCACGGAGAACAGGCTGCAGCAGAAGGGGCCTGTGGTAGTTTTGGGATCCTGGGGTGATTTTGGGGTTCTGGTGTAGTTTGGGAATACCCCAGGCATGAGCTGGAGGTTCCTGCTTACCCACAGAATGGATGTTGGTGTGCTGGGTTGTACTGACACAACACCAATGGGTGGGAAGTGCCTGTCTGTGTGTCCTCACTAACACTGGACGTGTGTCCCCTGGGCAGGGAGACATCCAGGTTGGCCCAGGAGCATCCCTGCAGTGAAAGCAGCTGAATAGATCAGCAGCAAACACGTGGAGAGGAGCCTTGTGCAGCAAAAGCCGTAGTGATGTGCTCGTTCTGCTGTATTCTGAGGCACTTGCAGAACACCTGTAATTACTTTAGTCACAGCTTGGGACTCTGCCATGCCCTGCCTAGGGCACGTGGCTGTGCCCAGCCACCTTCTGCCATGCAGTGGATCTGCAGAACTTTCCAGCAGAGCCAAGAGCTTTGCTGGTGTGGATGGGAAATGTCTACGTATTGTGTCTTACACTAAATAATTAATTGGATGCAGCGCTGAGCAAGGAGCTAATTCTGCCCAGGGGTTTTGGTCATTGTACAGACATGGAGAGGAGTGAGGCCCATCCCAGCACAGCAGGATGAGGCCAGGATGGAGGAGGTTGGGCAGGGAGCAAGACTGAGGCTCTCAGAGCCAGGGCAAGGGGAGGCCAAGATGGGGAGGATGAGGAGTGAAAGGCACCCTCAGTGGGACAGACTGGCACTACAACTATGGCAGCTCTGCCCTTTCTCTTTCTACCTTTTGCCTCCTTTCAGTTTTTGGATGCATTCATTACGTGGGACCTCGAGGTGAGGCTGGCCCAGCCTGCACCCCACAGCAGCACCCTGAATCACCTCACAGCACCCCATATCAGCCTGTGTCACCAACCCTCGTCACTGCCCATCACCCCCTGTCCCCCTGCATCACCACCCCAGTGACCCCACACACTTTAGACACCCGTGCTGCATTTGTGTGTATTTTAAATATCTACAGGACGACGGCATGAGGAAGAGACAGGTCAAGCCTGGCTTTTTCAGAAGGCACACCAATCCCAGCACAGAGTAGGACAAGCAAGAACAAAGCCAGAGCAGCACTGGGGCAGTGGAGCAGGAGGTGGGGTGGTCTCTCATGGTGCCTCTGTCCTGGGAGATTTGGGGTTTCATTTCCAATTAAGTTTTTCATATGGTAACATTCAGAATTTTGATGGGAGATGGGGCTGCTTTTGCCTAAGAGAGAACATACTTTCACTGCTGCGCCTGGCCCAGGAATGAATTCTCCACTATTAAAATGTAATTTAATTTATCTCCATGGGTTTTGTGATGACTGGGATTTGTTCTAAAGAGACCTTTAAAGGAGAATTTTTGCATTATTGAATGTATGTGCTAGGAAGTTGAGTTCTGGCATCCTCTGATAACCAAGTTTCTTTTCTATCCTCCACTATATCAATCATGATAAAAGCTCTGCCAAAGCCCTAACTCAAGCCATGCTTTTGGCATATTGTGAAACAAATCAGAAGGAGAAAAAAGCAAAACCCACAAGATGCTCTAGCCCAGTATTTTTTAATGTAAGTTTCAAGGATATTGATGGTTTACCTCATCAGGTAAATATTTGTAACACTGTTGCTTTCCCAGGGTTAAATCAGGACCAAGCGGCTGCTGAAACCGTAACTCATCTGCTCTGACAGACCCTAGGTAGCTTAAAAATTTTCCTGAAATCTGAGTTTTCCTGAAATCTGAGACCTTGTACATGCCAAGCAATGGTACCTTCCCAATGAGGGCTGCAGCGTGATCCCGTTTTCCAGGGATTAGTCGGATGGACACCCAGCTCCCACGGTTTCCCAGCGCCCCCCAAACACAGAAGACCTCACTGGGTTGTGGGGCAATGGACAAGGGACCCTTGTCCCTTTGCCTCTTGGTGAGATTTCCCGTGTGCAAAGAGGAAGTTGCCTTTTTCAGAGTCTTAATTTTATCACTTCCCTGACACATCAGCTTGTGGAGCGCAGCAACAGCAAACCATGCTGGGGAAAGAGCTCCCTTCGCTGAGAGCATCTTCAGGGCACGGCAGTGGCTGAGGGCAGCGGGGAGGCAGGATGAGTTCAGCACCGGGGCTGGCATCACTGCCAGGACCTGCATGGCACGCACACCTCGCTGGTACGGCCGGTGCTCACCAAGGACAAGGTGCCTGTGTGGTCCCGGCTGCCGGCTGGGAGGGAAAGCGGCTGCTCTGCTTCGCGTACAAGTCAAAACCTGCGAGCTACTGGTTACAGACACTCACTGCTCCAGCCGGCGGAAGTGGGAGAAGGGAGAGAGCTGCCAGATCCAGCTGGTCTCCGCTCCAGGAGCTGATGGAGGATTAGCCCAGCAGCATGTCTTTACAAATTGTCAGTTCCCAGAGTACAGAAAACAAAGCTCTGAGGATTGAGTGTCTCAGCACAGAGGCAAAGGCAAAGACTTTGGGAACCTGATATTGCTTTCCACCCAGACACAGAGACGTGTGGACCCCGGCCTCCTGCAGCCCCACAGAGCCCCGTGTATCCCACAGCAGCTCAGCCTTGGCAAACGCAGCGCTGGGGCTGACGGTGCGGAGCAGGCTCTGCCTGCAGCCCCGCCGAGCCTCTCCCTCTCTAGGCTGGTGCCCCACAAACCAGAGAAGGTTTTGTAAAGTCACCACAGGTCCCTCCTGGTATGTCCTGGGACACAGAAACCTGTTCCCTGCTCTCCAGTGCCTACTGCCACTCTTCTGCAAAAGGCTGGGGCCTCCACACCAGCCACCCTGTCACGCACAGTGGCAGAGCTGGAAGCTCTCACTACTTGTTTCACGGGAACTTCCGACATTTCAAAAATTGTTTTCATTCTGGCTTGGAATGAAGACAAATATTTCAGAAATTTCCTGGATAACATAAAGTTTAAAATATCCTTCAAACTAAAATAGAAGCGTTGGGCTATCTCAGCTCTTGCATTATGTCATATCATGCCAGCTCACAGTACACTACGCAGAGTCACAGATGACTTCTCACGAGGAGATGTAAACAAAAATACAAATAATGTCAGCAAGGGAGGAGAAATGAAACGCTGAAATGACAAATTCTCTAAAACTACTTTTTTCCCCCTCCTTGTGCAAATTAATTCTCCATGGGAAATCTCTTAGATTTTTCAAAAGAGCACAGTCTGGCCAAGGCAGCTCTGCTGTTCTCTGGAGCTGGAGGAACGCGATGCCGACGCTCCCCTCCAGCCCGTCCGGCCGCAGTCCAGCAGTGCTGCTCCTGCAGCCGAGCTGCTCCGGGATGTCCCGGTGTCCCTACCCCTGTCTCCCTGGCCGCGTTTGACCCCTTATCGTGTTTCTCGCGAACCAAGGGCAGGCGAGCTGTGCTGTCTCCAGCACAGATAACGCCGGGATGGATCCCGGGGGCAGCGGCGCGATAAGCAGCGCCTCCGTGGGGAGCGCAGGACGAGGCTCCGCGGTCCCGCTCTGCCCGCTGCCGTGGCACGGCGCTTACCTGGCTCAGCTCTGCTCGGCCGGGGCTCGCTCCTGCCCTCCCTGCGCCCCGCACATCGCCCGCCCAGGCTCAGCGCCGCGGCTGCTGCCCCGAGCCGGGGCTCCGAGCCGGGCAGACCTCCGGGCGCCGGCTGGCACCCATCCCCCTGCCTGCCCCGTGCCTCTCCAGAAAGGCACTGCTGGGAAGGAGTGCCGGGGCTCATGTCTCCGGTGCTGTATCCACCCCTTCCCACCCTCTTGGGGTTCGGTCCTGCCAGTTCCACTTGTGGGCTGTCCTCACCACTTTGGGCCTTTCTACCGCTCCCCTTCTTGTGGCTCTGGATGTCACCACAGACACGCTTTTATGAGAGTGGGCTTGTGCAAGGCTTGTATAAAGTGTTCTCAGAAATACGAGGTCCTGTCATTTGTAAAACTAATAAAAATGTCCAATAATTTTTACAAGGGAAAAATGAGTCATTGGATGGCACATTTCTCATTACTGGCATTTTACAATTAAAATGAGCATCTATTGAATCAATCCAAAGCTCTTATTGTTAGCAGACACTAATAACTTCCTGAGCTATTGAAGATACTTTTTTTGTGAAGAAACATGACCCTTTGCCACGGCATTTCTCGTTGAGAGTGGTATCCAGCTGAGACCAGCTCTGCTCAGCTCCTGCTGGAGGGTTTTCAAACACATCCTGATGAGACTGGTGGCTATAACTGGGTGGGAAATTGTTTTCAAGCCCTCAAAAATGTTCAAGATTTCAAAATTTTTCCCGCTCCACATGGGGACGAAACCAGAATTGTTCAACTTTTTTACCAAAAAAAAAGTCCTCATGGAAACCATCTCCGGAATAGCCAATAGCCATGGGTCACACTGAGCCAGTGAAGCAGGGACGGCAGTGGCTTGGACCGCCGTGATGGTGGCTGTGCTGCCATCAGCCGACTTTTGTTCCCAGGGTGGGGCACCCATCACAGACCTCATGATCCTTTCTGGTGAAAAATTAATTCATTGTAACTTTCCCGGTTTCACTGCAGCCATTGCGTGTGTGTGACCACGATCTGCCCCATGCAGAATGAGCCAGGCCAGCAAAGTGGAGTCATCACCACCTCCTACTTTGGAAGACCAAGAGTTTTGGAGCTGCTTGTGTTTTAAGGACAGTATATACAGTCAGAGCCTAATTTTCAACAGGCACTATGCTCATCTGCTGCTGCTTTCTGAAGATCAGCCTCCGTCCAGATGTCTCAGGATGGATCCTGGTCACCATAGTTACCACCTGCTGTTTGGAAATGAACGCCTTGATGGAACAGAAGGTGTGGTCTGAGGAGGATTCAATGAGAAGAAGCCCCACAGAGGCACAGGGAAACTCTGAGTGTCCTCAACAGTCCTTCCTTGTCCTTGGGGGCTCATTTCAGCTTCAGGAGATGAGACCAAGAAGAGCCAGTCTGACTGCAGGACTTGATTCTCAAAGTTACTCCAGATGAAGCAAAAGAGATCAAAATGCAAAACCCATTTATTGCCTTCAGCAAAGGTGTCCAGGGAAAGCTCCCACTGCAGGATTTAGCAGAGCAGCTCCAGGTTGCTGTCTGGTTTTAGGAGTGCTGTTTTTCCATGTGGAATCACCCGTACACCCTCAAGGCAGAGTGGGAAGCCCTTTCCCCTGCCATGACGCCAGAGAAGAGAAGCCAAATTTTCCCATGTGCCCAGTGAATACAGGGAGTTTCTGAATGTGAATGGACATCTTTCCTCTCAAGCCCCAGCGGGCCCCAGGCAGCCAGGCTGCTGTCACTTGTGGGGAGATTCAGTTCCTATTTGTACTATCAAGCACGTGCAAAGCTTATGAAAAACTGCCATGAAATCCCACTGCACAGCAGTAACAATCCTGGCTTCTAAACACTGAGTGCCCTGCCAAAGGGCTGGCAAATCCAGACCCTGCTGGGTGGAGGCATCCAGATGCCACATCTGCCACAACAGATCCTCTTGGTGCAGATCTGCAGGACACCAGCCCCAGCCCAGCCTCCCCACAAGCCAAGTCTTTTCCAGAAATGAACACCTGCAGGATTCAGAGACATCCGTGATGAAGACTTCATTCTGTCTTGGTTGGAAGAGTCCTTATTTGCATGGAGCACAGGGCTGGAGCTTGGTTTTTCTGGTTGAGCAGTCCAAACAGCAGAAGGATGCCAAGCTCTGCTCCCTGAGCACCACATTCAGAACCGTCCTGTCCCATCCTCCCCATGGCTCTCTGGAAGGGATGGTTCTGTCTCTTGGGATGCTGATGCAGGGCCCAGATGCTGGGGAGAAGCAGATAAGGCTGTTTTCCATTCTCTGTTGTTGTGCAATGGCCCCAGTGCTGGAGACACTTCCCACTCCTTTTCCTTTGCTACTGAGCATGGGGGTTGGAATGACAATATGTATTGTCATTTATAAGCTCTGTAGGACCCTCCTGGGACCTATGTGCATAAATCTTGGGTTTGCTTTAGCATTCCTTTTTCCTCTTGCATCCTTGCAACACAGCTCCTGCCTGTCCTGCCCGTCTGCAAGCCTGAGCTTTGCAGAATCTGGAGTCCTGTTCCCAAGAACAGCGATCTGTGCTGCTGCCATGCTCATCTGCTCCTGCTCCAAAGGAGGGGCCTTGGGAATGAGCTGCTAATGCAGCTTGGCCTGGCCACACTCCTGCTGTGGCTTCCAGGTGCCTGACCACAGCATACACAGCGGGCACTGCCGACAGCTGACAAAAATGCCAAGAACTTCCCTTTATGGCTCTGTACTTCCGTTAAATTTTTATGGGATTTCCTTAGCACCCAAGAGCCCGGTCTTTGGCAAAGCTGAGCGGGAAGACCTGCTGCCCGGAGGGGACAGGACTGGGGACTGCCCAGGACAGGGGCTGCCCGTGCTGGGAGGGCAGCCCCGAGCGCGGGTCGGATCCCCATCAGCCCGGCCAGGTTCCCGGCCACCCACCCTCTGCAGGGACAGCTCCCAGGTGCCACCGCAGGCGGTCGAGCCCCGGCTCCCCGGGGGTTGCCGTGTGCCCGGCCGGCAGTGAATTTGGCGTCTCCGCCGCAGGGATTCATCGGCTGATGTCGCAGGATTTCCTCCCCCCGCCGGGAGCGCACAATAGCGGGGACAGGCTGCTCCGCAGACACCCTAATCCCTTGGCGATTGTGCCGCGTTTCGGGGGGTGACAATGGCTCAATGAAGGTTTGCAAGGTTAGCAGGAACGTTAATCCTTACAGAAGAAAAATGTGACAATTACTTAATGCCGTGGCTGAGAGCTTTTGTGCAGCCGCTGTGGGCAGTGTCTCATCGGCAGGCGCTGCCAAGAGCAGGCGGTGCGCGGGTACCAGCGACAAGACGGGACTGCAGCCGGGGCTACCAAATACCTGCCCAGCCTGGCTCGGCTTCTGCTCGTCCCTTGGAATCCCCATTCGAGCGAAGGAGTTTCTGCCACCACGCAGTGAAAGCACAAACTTGTCCACGGCCAGAGCACAGGCGGCTCTGGGGAGCTTTTTGTTGTCTCAACTTAATTTCCAGAAAATCGGGTGTCTCTTACAATTCAGAAATGCTGCAGAAGAAGTGCAGCTGAGGAGCTGCTGCCAGAAGAACGTGGGGGGCACACGCCTATCACCCTGCTCTGGGGGCACGGTGGAGAACATGCTCCAAGCAGGGCCCGGAGACTTGCTGAGGAGGGGGCAGGTGGAGGGAGAGGGGCTTAGAGGGGCTGGGGCGGCGGGTGGGAGGACGGGAGCAGCAGAACCTTGGTCACTGGACAATGACTCCAAGGGTTTGTGATGACACCACCCAGGAGGAGGGGATGGAGCCTCATCCTGCAGAGCAGACCTGCCCCATGGTCCCGGCATCCCGGGATGCGGGCTCAGTGGGGTAGGGAGAACCCTCAGCTGGGAGCCTGCGACAGCTGCCGGGGGATGGAAGAGATGTGCGAGTGCAATTGTGTCAGTGCAGAGCCTCGGCCGCTTCCGCAAGACGCTTCTTCTGGCATCAGGGAGTCGCTGGGAGGTGGAGGAACGAAACACCCTCGGCGCTGCCAGCCCAGCTTGTGTGCGGAGAGCTGTGACAGCCATCCGGGGATTTCTCTGGCTGCAGCGACCGAGGCAAGGGAAGGAAGGGATAAAGCACTGAGATCACAGACGAGATCCCGCCTGCTCGCCCGGAGGCAGGCGTAACAGCACAGCACGCCCCGCCAACCTGCTCCCGGCGGCGCTGGCGAAAGTGCCGCCGTGCTGTCCCCGCCTGACCCCGCACCCGTCCCCACGGAACAGCAGCACGGGCAGCGGGGACAGCCGGGCATGGCCGGTGCCACAGGGGACCCCGCAGCGCTGCCTGATTCTCCAGCCAGTCTGAGGCACCATCTCAGCCTGGGCAGAGGTGAACACCGCTCCAGGTGTTCCCTGCGTGAGGCTGGCAGCCTGCAGCCCGTCCCGGCTCCCCTTGGCTGTCTGCCTGCCTGGGATGGCACCAAAGCAGCCCCTCGGAGAGAGGGGAGCTGCCAGAAGGCAGAGCCAGATCCCCGCCGGGCTCCCGAGAAGCTCGGGGCAGCCTTTCCTCACCTGTTCCTTCCCTCCCTCCTGTTCCTGGCCATCACCGTACCCGGGGCGCATCGGGCAGGGCAGGAGGCCACGAGCGGTGTCCCCGGTGCTGGCCGTGGTCACCCACCCTGCTCGGTGGGCGAGCAGCCGCCCGAGCCATCCCACAGCCCGATCCCCATGGCAATGTGCGTGTGTGTGCCCGTGTGGGTGTGCCGAGGCCATCGCGGCTCGGTGGAGTTTTAGACACTGCAGTCGGAGAGCGCAAATCTGCCTCTGATTAAATCGGCCTTTTGTAATATAACCTATATGAGCCTGCACTTAACACCCATCATCGTGAGGAAAGCCCAGGCTCTCTTCCAGCCGGTTGGGCTGCGTGCCTCCGGGGCAGATCTCCCAGGGACATGAAACTGCCGGGGCAGGAACTTGGATGCATTTCTGTGCAGATTCTTCCCCTTTCTAGAGAGGCACAATGGGGCTTTGCATGAGTGATACAAACATGCCAGTTGTACTTAAGGTTGACAAATAATGTAAACCACACAATCTGGTTTGAGGGAAACGACTTCACCACAATTTATTTTAGTGCTTTAAACATCACGCCAAACTCTGTAGTGAATTGCTAAATTAATGCCGGGCTGCCATCTAAATAGACATCTTCAGATCACAAGCATGTTATAGGGGGAATGGTTTCCTTTGAAATGGTTCCCACAGCTTAAAGGCTGCACAGAGAAAAAATGTGCCCAGGATTCAATTGCTGCCAACATGTGGTGGCCACATTTCTCCACTGCTATTGGCCAAGATGTGCAGTAAAGCTGAGGAAGCATCATCTGAGGTGGATAGATAAACTGGTGATTGCAGAGAGACAGGGAATGCCATGAGCAGCTCCCTCTGAGGAAGTGGGTAAAGCAAAATAGCCTCCGTTCCAAGCTTTTAGCCTGGAAGATGTGCCCTGCCCAGGAAGGCATCTGGTTGTCCCCACCACACATTTTTTCGGCTGCTTGGGATGTAGCAGAGCCCAACAAAAGCACAGTGGATGTGCCCTCCACTCTTGGTTTTACACTGGCTGACGTTCTCAGCATTGCTGCACTCTGCTCCCTGGGCTGCTGGCACCAATGGCAGCTTCCATGTGTTTACAGCCACGTCCTACATTTCCTGACACAAAGCCTTCCAGATCCCCTTGGCACGGGGAGCTGGAATTCTGGGGCCAATGCTCCCCAGAGATGTCAGGGAAGGGGACAAATAAGACCATGACATCTTCCTTCCAGCTGAAGGAGCTGGGGAGGTTCATGGTGGGTGCTCAAACCCCACATGGGCTTCACATCTGCACTTCAAACTGGAGACACCCCAGCACCCACTGACCAAGTGTGGACAAAGGATGAGGAGACAAAGAAGAGGGAAGGGAGCAGTCATTTGGCCACTGTTCCCACCCTGGCAAGTTGGGGCTTGTTTCCCCACGACCAGCCTGAAGTCCATCTTCCATGATTTCGTGGCTCAGTCGCTCTTTCCCCTTATGGTTTCCTTCAGCTGAGCTGGAGGAAGAATAAAGAAATGTCTCTCTGGGCCCCAGCCTCTTACAGGGCTCATAAATATGTCTCTGCTTAAAAACTCAAGGATTAATTAACTCATGAGTATCTCCTAACCAAAGTTCTGGGAAAGAGCACCCTCCTGTGTGGGAGGCAGCACATCTGTGGGAGGTTTCCCTGGGGCCTCTCCCCTTTCCACAGATGCCTGACCGGGATGGACCCGGAGCCAAGCAGTGCCCACCAAGTGGGATCCTGGCCTGGCACCGCCACTGCATGCCAGCCGTGCCACGGGGCACCTGGGTGGCCATCAGCATGGGCTCTCAGGCCATGCTGCCGTGTTCCCTTTACAATGTTTTCAATTAGGTGCTTGACAATGCCCAGGCTTGGTGGTCCCTCATAAATTTGGAGCGCTGACGGTGCCATGGGAAAGTTTGGACTGAGGGGGGTTGGTGCCTCGGGGAGCATCACGGGGCTAGGCTCTCCAGACACACCAGCCCTGCCCAGCCCCTTGCCAGAGCAGCCACCCCCACTGCTGGTGGGGCTGGTGAGCCCTGCCAGTGGCTTCCACATTGTCTCCATGCCTTGTCCCACCTGGGGAGGTGCCAGCTGCCATGGTGGGTGCCCCTTCTCCCCAGGGCTACTGGACAGGGACACTCCCTACTTGTCCCTGCCTGGTCTGGAGACAGCAGGCATGGGGCAGAACACCTCAGTGCACTGCTGGACGGTGGGCAGGAGCTCCCCACACTGACAGCACCTCTGCCTCAGCATTTGCTGGGGCTCTGCCTGGCACCAGCTCTGCAGCCCAGTGGTCCTGGTAGCCCATGTGGTCACCCTGGCTGGGGAGCTGGCCTGGTCTGAGCCTGGCTGTGCCTGGTGCAGCCCCCAGGGAGGGAGAATGGGTGTCTCCAGCAGTGTCTGGTCCTTGGCACAGTGTGTCAGCCCAGCAATCACCAGTCTCTGAAGAGCTGAGCTGCCAGGAACCACTCCTTCTGCAACGGGTCTGTGCAGAGCTGGTCCGAAACAAACAACTTTTGCAACATGTTTTGTTTTCCACCATTGCATTTAAAAAGTAAATAAATTAAATTCATTTTGCTGCCACTTCACTATGTCAAGTGTAACCTGAGCGCTGCTGGCAGGGGAAGCAGCTCATGGTGCAAGGCCTCCCCAGCTCGTGGCAAGGCTTCCTGGCTGTGCTGGAGCCTGAGAGCTGCACAGGGAGGGACTCAGGGGAGCTGGGTTGAACCTGTGCCAGTGGCCCCTTCTGCCCTGCTCAATCCCAGCAGGAACGGCCCCCTACCACATGCAAACTGGGCTTGAAGGACTGGTGCTGCAGTGGAGAGGGATGCAGGGAACTGAGGTACCCGAGCTGAGCAGGGACCATCCATGACACACAACCATAGCTGAGGTCAGTGGTGTCCCCCAGGCTGTCCCCAGGTCTCTCTTCACTTCTGCTTCACCTTCAGTGTCTGCAGGGCTGGTGCTGTCTCAGTGTGGGAAGGAGCAGGCTGCACACACCCATCCTGGGCTGCTGCACGTTGCACAGGCTGCACACACAGTGTCACCCAACGGGGCACTGACCCCAGCAGGATCTGTCCCCAAGGGCTGCTACTGCAGTCAAATGATCTCCCTCAGTGAAGGTCCTGTCCTGTCACTGACCTGGGAGGATGAGAGGCCCTGGGGACAGCTCTCTGTCCAGTCCATGCCCAGTCTCCAGGGCTAAAAGCACCTCCCATGGCCACACTCGCCCTCCTCCAACGGCAAAGGGACTTTGCACACAGTCACCCACCCCCCCAAGGCATGTTCCCTTGCTTTCCCTGGCCCCTCGGGGCTGCCACCAGCAGCCAGCAACAGAAAAGGCAAGGAGATGCCCAGTCCCAAACCAGCTCCTTTTTGCTGGGTCTCTCTGCACAGCCTGGTGGGTCCCACTCTCCCCATGACACCCTGGGGACACACCAGCCTGCACTGTGGCTCAGGGCAATCCACTCCAAATCCCTACAGATGAGCAGCAGGGAGGGAACCGTCTGCACTGGGAGCACCATCCAGAGGCCTGGATTTTCTCCTCCCCATGAAGGCAGCTGTCTGCACCCAGGACAGACCTTGGTTACTCTGGCATGGCAGTCAGAGCACCCACTGATGTGATGTGAAATGGAACTTGGCCCGGGGTGCGAGAGCACTCAGGCTGCTTCCAGCTGGCCCCCTTGCTGCTTCTCACACAGTCTTTGGGACATAATTAATTTTCTCTGTTGGAAGGGTAGTTTCCAGCTAAGCAGGGATCCTCTGGGTTTAAAAGTCAGTGAAAGTGATTTCCAAAGCACAGGACACTCTTTCCTCTCAAGAACTGGCTTGGAGAAGCAGCAGCAGCACTCCCAGGTTCCCAGTGCCTGTCCCAATGCCGTGCTGCTTCATTTTTGGACAAGCATAACTGTTTGGCTTTAGACACAGCCTGGTTCTTTGTAGCACCATGACACACAGCTCTGCAGCACCATGACACACAGCTCTGCAGGGACAGCTGTGCCCAGCTGTGCCCAGCTGTGCAGGGCTGTGCTGCCAGGTGGGTGGCCCTGAGCAGTGGCAGTGCCTGTGGACTAATCCAGCCACTTGGCCTTCTCCTTCTTCCACAGAAATTCTTCCTTTTGCCTCTGCACTGCCTGCAGCAAGGCTACACCATGCTGGACACCCAGAGAGTTCCTGCTCTTTTTCAGCTTCAGCCCCAGCTCTGGGAGATGGCAGGTTGGGCACCCAGAATCCACCTGACAAGATCATGGTGCCCAGGATGTTGTCCCCACCTCCACCCTGGTCAGTTGCAGAGGTTTTTGATGAGACAACTACCTCTATCCCATCCCATCCCATCCCATCCCATCCCCATGATCAGGCCCCATGTCTGCTCCCATTGGATTCTTCTCAGAGTGGGAGAAGAGGAAACATTACAACAAACTGTTTTACCAGAAAACACACAAGTGACTTTTTTGATAATGACATCCAAACGAAAACAATGTGGGCTTCAAAGTCTGTCCTGAGGATGCTTTGTGATTCACGGGCGTTCTGACATCAGTGCTCCTTTCCATCCCAGGGATGCATCCAGGAGCACCAGCCCCTTCCTGAGGTGCCTGAGGTGCCTCTCGCCACTGGGGCCAAGATCTGGGCAGGGAGAGTGGCTGCTGGCAGGGTCTTGCTGGGACACCAGGGATTCTGTCACTGCTCAAATTCAGCATCTTCCTCACTCCTGCCCCTTGCCAGCAATGCTGGCAATGATCCATGTGGCCTCGGCTGTGGTTGCTCCAAAGGCCATCTCCTGTTACCCAAACGCAAATGTTGATGTTTGAGGAGCGGAGATGCTGATGAAAATGGAGCTGGCTCTGTTTGTTTGTCAAAGCAGCTATTTTAAACAAGTTCTGTTCACACAGCTTGCAGATCGGAAGGAAGTTTTCCCAGCCATAATATCCTAGCTCAGCGCTGGGCAGACAATGGTTCAGCAGTTGCCTGGGATTAGCTGGTGAAATCAGCCTGTGCAGCCTGGGAAGGACGTCTGGGAAAGGGCAGCACTGGATTTTGTGCTGGGGAGGCTGGGGGGGGTGGTCAGGAGCTGCCTGGGGAGCCGGGCGTGGCATGGTGGGGGTGAGCCAGGCTCAGAGCAGGTCAATGCACAGCTGCTCCAGCTTGTCCTGGACAAGAGCTCCAGGAGAGCCCTCCCTGGCCTCTCACCATCGCTGTGTCCTGCTTTTTTCTCAAGGAAAATGGTTAAATGTAAAGTAGGTTTCTGTTTAGGTATTTCCCAAAGCAGCAAACCTGAAAACAGGGCACCTTGTCACCTGCAGTGTGATAGGGAGAGGTGCCCTGTCCCCGAGCAGGGAGAGCAAGGGATCCCATCAGAGCCACACCTGTCTGTGCCCTGTGCCCTCAGTCCTGTCCCCTGTCCCCTGTGTCCTATGTCCTGTGCCCTGAGCCCTGTTCCCTGTGCCCTGTTCCCTGTGCCCTGAACCCTGAGCCCTGTCCCCTGTGTCCTATGTCCTGTGTCCTGTGCCCTGTTCCCTGTGCCCTGTGCCCTGAACCCTGAGCCCTGTCCCCTGTGTCCTATGTCCTGTGTCCTGTGCCCTCTTCCCTGTGCCCTGTGCCCTGAGCCCTGTCCCCTGTGCCCAGGCACCAAGGCTCTGGTGTCACGGCTGCTGGTCCCTGGTGTGTTCCCTTCAGGAAGGCAGACTGGCCTCCTGGAGGGTGCTGGAGGCAGCAATGCCAACTCCTTTATTCATTACAGCCTCATATACAAATAAAATCTTTACAAGCTTGCTTTGAGCCTTTAAAAATGCCGTTTAGGATGTGTCATTCGTGCTGTCTGACTCGGGCCACTCCGCACCACGGCTGAGCTCAGTGGCAGTAAAAACTGCTCTCCACGTAAAACCCAAATGAGTTTATTTTATTTTATTTGCAGGGCAAAGGAAGTTCTTACCAGCTGTGTCACCCCAGTGCCCAGGGCAGAGCTCCCCTGCTCAGCGTGAACATGGGATCCCCCTGTGAGCACCCTGGAGGTCTCATGGGACAGGGACACAGAGCTCTCATGGGTGCTGCTGTCACCAAGAGAGCCTCCTGCTACCTCTTGTGTTTCCACTTGGGACATCCCGGAGAGTGACTGTGGCAGTACCACAAACATCAGAGGAAGACTCAGAAGATTAAAGCAAATTAATCTCCAGCAACCCTTTGGCTGCTCGGCGAATGCCAAGGCGTGAAAGCTCTGACTCCGGAGGTGCACATGGAAGCTCTCCACCAAGGGGAATTAATTGCAGGAGCACTGGCCCGCACTGTGAAGATTTTTTTCATTAAATGCTCAGATGAAGCTTTCTGCTTCTTCCTCCTCTTGGTGAATCTTATTGTGATTAAATTAAAGGAATTCTTGTTAAAATGTTAGTATCCTACTAAGTCCATTTGTTGTTTTTCTCAGCTGCCTCTGGTCTCTTTAGAGACTTTGCTGCCTATTCCTAACATTTTCCAACTCTTCCCCCTCCGTGCTGCCCTCCCCCCTGTTTCTGAGGCGAACTGGAAAGTTACAGTTGTGGTTGAGCCGTGGCTGCGGGCGGTGAGTCACGGCGAGGATCCCCACTCACAGCTCGTAAACAGCGCGGAGAAACACGCGGTCCTGCCCGGGGCTGTGCCCGGGGGCCTCGCCTGGGGAGGGATGGGAATGGGAGGGGCATGGAGACACGGGGATGGGGACAAGGACAGGGATGGAGACATGGGGATGGGGACAGAGAGGGGGATGGAGACATGGGGATGGGGACAAGGACAGGGATGG
>VWZS01005688.1:0-55114 GCA_013397075.1 Rhabdornis inornatus | reverse complement strand
TGGACCACTGGCCATGCCTCTCCCTGGTACGCAGGGCAGCACCAAGGCTGTTTCCTGCTGGCCATCACTGAGCTGGGGGTCAGAGGAAAGCCCAGCTCCTGGCAGTGCCCCTGCTCCACACTGCTCCCACTGCTGTGCACGTGGCCATTCCTGGCCTGCATCCTGCATCACAGGATGACTGCACAAAGATCCTCCAGTGATGTGACAGCAATGCTCAAAAGCTCACTAAAAAGCTATGGAAAAGTAGAAGAGTGATAGGGGTTTTTTTCCACAGCTAAGGAAAAAAAATGCTCATTTGTGGGCATTTTCCATTCAGGAGCATCCTGTGCAAATGCATTGTTCCTCTTTGAATTCCTCAGCATATGGCATTCTGTGCTGTTAGAGTTTAATATTCTTTTCATTACCGATATCTAATACAGACAAGTCTTGAGGGTTACACAAAACATATGTGAGCCTAATTTGTTTTTACTGTGCCACATGGTTTTACTCCCTGCATCATTCAGTTTCCTTTTTTTTTTTAAATCATGTGATCAGCAAAAACTTAATGCTATTTTTAAGCATGGTAAGAAAGTGAAAAACACATTTACTGTGGCTGTGGAGGAAGAGGAGTGTAGATTCCCCTCTGCAAAAGTAGCTGTTACAGAGTGATAGCAAAATGACACTGCTGCTGTAAAAACAGCAGTGCAGTTTGTCAAAGCAGTGCCCAGATTGTAAGGAGAATTCCTGAAAATTCTGGGCTTGGAGTGATTGATCTGACTGAGACAGATGAGAATGAGCTTTGCAAATATCACATCTGTGGTGACAAGCCACCTTTCTGTGGGGGAACTCACCTTCTTCCTGCCCTTCATCCTTCTCCAACTCTTCCTCATCTGACATCTCTCTGGAAAGGTGGGCATTAATTTATTGCATAAATCATCTCTAATGCTCCTTTTTACCCCTCAAATTATATTATGGCACCCATACTCATAGGGGGGACACAGAAACATGAGTCCCTGCTGGTTGTGGTGCCCATGCCAGCAGCAAGGAATCTGTGCTTGGCTCCCTGCTCTGCAGTTGTGTCCCCAGTTGGCCATGCAGGTTGGGGTTGAGTTTATTTGGGAATGAGCAGAGCAGGACACAGGGCAGGGTGGGGTCGCTGTGTGCAGAGCAGAGCACCTCCCTCCTGCTGGAACACAAAGGCTGCCAAGATGTCAGCTGCAAGGGCAGGGTGGGGAGATGCTCACTGCCACACAGGCGGGTCCCTGGACATGGGGGTCTGTAATTAAACAACAAATATTAGACCACAACCGGCCTTAGGTGAAGGTGGATCTTTAGCCCAAATCTGAGCCCTCTGACTCTTAGTGATGGAGATCATCAGAGAAGGAGAAGATGTGTGCTGACCCACTTGTGGGGCAGAGGAAGGAAGGTATTTCCCACCCATGTGCTTCCCTGTCAGAGGTTCTTGGCTGCAGGAGGCTCCTCTGTGCCAGGACTGGTTGCCCCAGCCCTTGAGCTGGCACTGGGCTGCTGTGGCAGCACCATCCTGCTGCCAGCCCAGTGCCACATGCCCAGAGCCTGCTGCAGCAGGTCAGGGAAACCTGAGCCCTGGCATGTCGGGCTGCCAGAGAGCTTCAGCCAAGCCCAAACACAGGAAATCCTGGTGCTGCCACATGCTGCATCCTCTGCTCCCACACATGTGCCTTGTTAGCAGTGTCAGGAGCCTCCAGCTCGTGGGTGACTGCTAACCACAACCACCAGCATTAACCTCCTGCTTGGAGGTCATTTGCAACAACCCACAGAAATGCCTCAGAATCAGGCTATATTGAAAGAAGCTGGTGCGTTCCTGAAATAATTAAAAAAAAAAAAAAGCTGCTTTATTATTTATGTATTTGGGCCTTTGAGAATTCTGGAGTAGAGTAATAAAACTGCTGTGGACATCTGGAGCTTCCAGGGCAGGAACCCCAGAGTGGCTGTGGAGTAGGACAGCTCCACTAATGGGCTGAGGTCATGGTTGCTGCTCTGCTTGCTTCTCTGCTGCTCAATCACAGCAGTCGTGTGCATCCAGATGATCCTCTGGGGACCAAAGAATCCAGTGTGAAAACTATCTCACCATCCCAGGAGGAGCCTGGTCTGAAAGGTGGAGCCTGGAGCAGCATATATAAGCTAAGGAGGCATTAAATCTTACATCACATAACATGGACAGAAGGGCAGAACAAGATGCCCCAGCAACTTTCCCAGTGTAAGTGTAATTCTGTTTGTTCCTTCCAGATGGAAAACTCTAGAACCTGCAATCGAGTGTCACTGTGGGACCCCTGGTGTGCTCAGCAGAGGCTGGATGCTGTGGGGCAGTGACCCACACATCTATGTCAGACACACCCAACATAAATAACCCAGCATGCTGGGGAGCCTGGGCCAGCTGTGCTCCTGTGGATCACCAAGCACTGGGTCAAGAACCTGGTTCTGTGTCAGGGAGCACGTTAAAACCTCAGCCTTTGGTTGCACACAGGGCCTGGCCTTCAATGGGTTAAGGGTGATTTGAATGATTCCTTTTGTTTAGATTCATTTCAGGTTTCGTGATTTCTGTTATTGCTGCATAAAATCACTTGCAGGCACTCGAGGTGGGGTGGGCGCTCGGAGAGCAGGAGCAGATGTGAGTAATTGGAAGCACAACAGCAGCCACAGCAAGTGCTGCCCAGCTCTTCCAGCCCAGCGTGCCTCTGAGGCTTCAGCACACCCTGTTAGGAAACTGCACTGGCCGTGGAGAGAGCCTGGGAGTGGAGGGCATGGCAGGGTGGGGTGCAGGGTGTGGAGCAGCAAATCGCTGCCCTTCAGTCAGTGCTGGAGTTCTGCCCATCCAGGCTGCCCCGATGCTCCTGGTATCTTGGTTTGGCTTTGAGGCTGGGTCATTCTGATGTTCATTCAGTTCAGAAATAAAGCTGGAAAATATGGGACTTACTGCAAAAAGGTGAATTCTGTCTGCCAGCAATTTGGTGAAGGAACAGACCCGGAGATCTCATCAGTGATTCAGCAGATGGGCAGTGTGCTGGTGGACAGGGAAAACCCCAGCATGACCATCCTGGGATGAGATGGGATGGGATAGGATGAGATGTGACAGGATGGGTGGCGTCTCTGCATCCTGTCACTTTGCTTACAGCATGCACTGTCCTGTGCACCGGTGTGACCTGCTCCAGCTCCCCAGGTGTGACTGGTCCCATGTGGGATGGTCACCTCGAGGGCAGCTGCTGCCTGGGAATGTGAGAGGACAGTCCTCTCCCATTCCACAGGTGAGTACAAGATGCTCTGCTGTCTGTCAGCAGCTCTTCCCTGGGCTGAGGGCAGAATCTGCTCCTCCCTGCACCCACAGAGCTGCTGTGATCACAGATGTCCATGCCTGGCACAAGCTCACCAGAACCTGCCTAATTCCCAAGGCCTGAGCAGAAGCTGCTGCTCCTCCAACCCCCACAGTGAGGGTCCTGTCACACTGGGACGTGCTGATGCCAGGCAGAGCAGGGCTGATTGCAACGTGCCCCAAACCTGCTCCTTGTGCCACCAGAGGGGTGACAACCAGGAGGCCACACAACGAAAAGTCGAAGCAGCCCAATCCAATAATGACAATCCAAGCTGCAGGATTGTCAATCCAGCTGGAGCTGCAGGTGCTAATGAGATTGTGTGTCTGCTGTTGTTCCCCAGCCCAAATCTGTCAGGAACTCTCTGGACCCCACCATGGCAACATTGGCTTTAATGAAAGAATCTCTGCATGGCACCGCAGGGCAGATTCACCCGTCCGGGAGCTGTGGCACTTGCAGAGTCACGAGACAGTCTGTCTCTGTCCAGAGATTAGGCTGTGGGAATCTCTCAGGTTGCTTGGCACAAGGAAACAGGGGAACTTCTGTGTGAATCTGAAGAACGTAGTTCATTAACTTTTCTCACTCTCCCTTTGGGCCAGATGAAGAGTGTGTCCAGGGGTTTATACCCCAGGGAGGTGACAAGGCTCAGGGTTAATTAAGGAGCTGACATTCCCAGAACCTCACTCTCCTGGGAAAGCATCCTGGTGCTGGAAGCCACTGGTGCAGCCAGAAGGGTACCCAGAGTGTCCCCAGCCTCCCCTGCCTGCCTTGCATGGGGGGGCAGCAGGCAGCACCTCACTGCTTGCTCTCTGTTGCTGCACTGGAAAGTCACATCCACAAGCAAACCCCTTGTCATGGCTGGAGAAACCACATGTGTGTGTCTGTGTGTGTCTGTGTGTGTCTGTGTGTGTCTGTGTGTGTGTATCCATATGTGTGTGTCTGTGTGTGTCTGTGTGTCTGTGTGTGTCTGTGTGTGTGTATCCATATGTGTGTGTCTGTGTGTGTCTGTGTGTCTGTGTGTGTCTGTGTGTGTGTATCCATATGTGTGTGTCTGTGTGTGTCTGTCTCTGTGTGTCTCTGTGTCTGTGTATTTGTGTATCCATGTGTGTGTGCCCACGTGTGCATATCTGCACATGCTTGTGTCTGTGTATCTCTGCATGTGTGCACACATACGTGGGTGTCCACCTGCATGCATATGTGTGTATCTGTGTCTGTGCCCACGTATGTGTATCTGTGTATATCTGTGTCTGTGTGTGCCCATGTGTGTATCCGTGCCAATGTGTGTGTATCTATGTGTCTGTGTCTGTGTGTATATCTGTGTGTATGTGTGTATATATGTGCCCATGTGTGTATCTGTGTGTGTCTGTGCCCATGTGTGTGTATCTGTGTCCGTGTATCTGTGTATATCTGTGTCTGTGTGTGTGTGTATGTGTATATATCTGTGCCCACATGTGTGTGTCTGTGCCCATGTGTGTGTATATCTGTATCTGTGTGTGTATCTGTGTCTGTGTGTGCCCATGTATGTGTATCTGTGCCCATGTGT
This sequence comes from Rhabdornis inornatus, assembly GCA_013397075.1. Classification (NCBI taxonomy): domain Eukaryota; kingdom Metazoa; phylum Chordata; class Aves; order Passeriformes; family Rhabdornithidae; genus Rhabdornis; species Rhabdornis inornatus. The sequence goes on along the minus strand of VWZS01005688.1, from coordinate 50,245 downwards.
GTGTATCTGTGTCTGTGTATCTGTGTATATCTGTGTCTGTATCTGTGTGTGTGTGTATATATCTGTGCCCACATGTGTGTCTGTGTGTATATGTGTATCTGTGTGTGTATCTGTGTCTGTGTGTGCCCGTATGTATCTGTGTGTATTTGTGTATATCTGTGTGTATCTGTATGTGTATCTGTGTATCTGTGTCTATGTGTGTATATCTGTGTGTATCTGTGCCCATGTGTGTGTATCTGTGCCCATGTGTGTGCACATGTACCCACATGTGTGTGCATCTTGTCTGGAACTGAGGGGTTCATTTTTGTGCTGTCACCTTGGCCCCAGGGCTTGGCCATCGGGCCAGCACTGTGGCCACTGCCTCACAAGCAGGCAGGATTACTGTGGGCTGGAAGGAAATTTTGGAGCAGCCACAGGGAGGGCGATGTGTCTGCCCTGTCCTGTCAGAGCATGTGGTTCTTCTTCCAAAATCCCAGCACTTCCTGCAACCTGGTCCATTGAACCAAAATATCTTTAGAAAGAAATCTGGAAATAGACTCCAACAGTATCAAAACATCCTGTTTTGACATTTTCTGAATGAATCACTTTGATTTTTTTTTGTTTGGAATGACCTCGCTGCCTTTTTTGGTACAGAAATGGACTGTTTATCGACAAGTTGTAACCAAACAAAGTCATTGATTTTTGCCTCACTCAACCCCCTCCCCCAAACATCTCAACCCCCTCCCCCAAATCCTCTTTGAGGTTTGATTTGCTGTACCAGAATATTTCTAAATATTATAGTTTTGCCCCAACTTAGAGCCAGATTTTGCAGTCCTGAGTGGAGCCTGAGTTTGGCTGTGCAGTCCTGGGCACATCCTGTTGGGACTAGGGCAGGACTAGGGGGTCTCACCAGGGGCAGCCCTGGGTCAGGGATGTCACTGAGCCCCCAGAGCCCAGAGGTTGCCACAGGCTCCTACCTGGGGCTGGGGGTGATGGGTCTGTGGGTGATGTGGCTATTAGCACCATTTGACAACTTGTCAGGATTAGAAAGCTCATCATAAAACCCTCCAAAATGAGCAGTTTTTGTGTGTGTGTGTGTGAGTTAAGCTTTTCTGCCCCAACCAGGAACAGATGTCTGAACTGGTTGATGAATTGGAAACATCTGAAACAACTTTCCAAGCCGAAGTACAATAAATATACCTTTCATCACGATCCCTGCAAGAGGGTTTTAGAGGCAAAAATCACTGAAGTGTTTAATATGGACCGTAGTGAAGAATCATTATAACAAATGAACCAAATTAAATGAGAAATTCCCCCCATTTTAGTGACTTTGCTGGGACTCCAGGTATCACCTCCTGAGCTGGCAGTGGGGCTCTATCCTGCCAGCATTCTGGAATTGCTCTTCCATGGTCTCATACTGTCACCTCCTGTAAGTGCAGGAGAATGGAGAAGCAGGGCTGCCCCAGAGGGCCCCAAAGGGCACCCAAGCTCTGTGCTGGCTGCATGGGCAGGAAGCAGGTGCTGCTGCACAGGGGTGCACAGGGCAGCTGCCATCTGCCAGGACATTGGGACCCACATCCACAAACAGGGCAGAAAGAGGCAGATGCATCCCTGCTGCCTCTGGAGCCTTTCCTGATCCTTCAGCATCTCCAGAGGCTGCTGTGGGGCCTCATCTTTTCAGCCCCTGACACCTGCCTTGCTCCCTGAGCCACCAGTGCTGCCACAGCCCAGCACCTCCACCCTGGGCTGGGATGCAGGGGGAGGTTCAGGCTGACCCCCAGTGTGGCACATGGGGCTCTGTGGCTGCCCAGGAGCAACCAGCAAAGCATTCTCGTGCCTCAGTGCCAGGAATATCTGTCAGAGCCTGCGGGCTGCCTGCCAGGGTTCAAGTGCTGCCATTTCAGCACTGATCCCATGACCTTCAGAGATGAGAATCTTTCAACAGGAGTTGTCAGAAAGAGTTTATTTTTCCGTGTCTCCACTTGGTTTATTCCACTGAGCAAAGTTGTGTTCTATTGATTCATCCTGAAATCACAGTGATTTTCCTTTAAGAAATAAAACCCAGTATTTCTTCTTTCAAAATTCATGTAGGTTGCACAGGAGCTGAGGGTCAGATTTTCAAGTGTGAACATATCCACGGAAGCTCCCTGGGTCCGTGACTTCCTTTGTACTTGGGAACCTGATACAAACCCTGCTCTGGTGCTCTCAAGTGCAGGGGGGTGCAACCTTGCAGGATGCCTGGGAAAATTCACTCCTGCTCCCCTTGTGACTCCCCACTGTACCCCCACCAAGGAAAAGACAGGTGTAAGAGATTTTGGAATCATCACTGAGGGCTGTAAATATAGAAACAGAACAGGGAGCTAGACCACAGTTGGGTCTCTGGCTGTGCTCAGGGACCCACAGTGCATCCCCTGGTCTGGATGGAGCTGCCAGTCCCTTCAAGCCCTGAGCCCCAGCTGCCACCCTCACATCATCACCCTGATGGGAAAAGGTGAAAATGATACTTTGGGGTTTTTATTGGCACACACTGACCCTCTGCTGACACCTCACCATGGACCCCTGCTCTGCAGAGAGCCCTGGGCTGTGGTGCCTTGCAATGACACCATCCCTGTCCCTGGCAGGGCAGGGAGCTGTGTTATGTAACAGCTGGGCACTGGCTTTGTACAGATATGTTATGGGAATGGCTACAGCATCACCTACAAGTGCTCTGAGCAGAACGAGTCACCAGAACATGACTCATAAATAAAGGAGACACCTTTGATGTCTCCATTCCCCAGCACCTCTCCACCTGGTGGCGTGGTGATGCCTGGGGAATGCTGGGGCTATCACAGATGTCCCTAATGGGACACTGATGCTTCTGCCATGCCACAGGGTCGTGGTGCCCCTCCCATGAAGGAAGCACAGCCAGGGATCCATGGCCTCCAGCTTGCCTGCAAAAAACTTCCCTGGGGCTTGTTGGCTGATTCCCACCCATGGCAATGGATCAGCTTTTCCTTCTGGTGGGAATCAGGGGCTGGGACGTGACACCCACACGTGCAGCAGGGGCTTGGAAGTGCTGCCTCAGGTGATCACAGAGAGGTGCAGCCGGGCTGCAGGTGTGGGAGCTCAGCCTCGGCCAGGCACCCGCAGGAGAACCAGCACAATCTGAAGCAACTTTCTCATTTAAGAAAAAATATTTTGGAAGCCGCCACCTCCCTCCACTTGCCAGCAAGTTTAGAGTTTCATAAAGTCAGCCTGGTAATGGGTTACAAATGTACCTATCAGTTTTACATTTGTTTTCATTCAGGCTCAGTGAGTCTCTACCAAACCTGGTGATGGCAGGGAAGGGAAGGGCCCCCCCAGTCCCCTGCCCTCCCCACTCCCCTCCCAGCACACCCACAAGTGAATTGTTCTTCCATAATCTAAACCAACACTTCTCTCCAGCAAATTGGATTTCAGTTAAACCCTGTGACTTATGTGCAAATCCTGACAGCAGCTCGCCTTGCGCAAAGCTCCCTGCGGGGCACGGAGCCACCACGGACATGCAGAGCCAGAGCCTCCACAGCTGCTGCCAATAGCTTCAGCCTCTGGATCCTGGACACTGCAGTGCCCCATGGCTGGTGTTACACCCCAGAATCCTGGCCAGAGCACCCCTGGATCCTGGACATTGTACCCCCAGTTCTTGGGCACCTCTCTTACAGTTCTTAGGCATTGTACACCAGACTCTGGGTGATACACCCCCTGTCCTGGATGTTGCACCCCAGATCCTGGGCACTGCACCTCCAATTAGGCAGCAGAAAGCCAACCCCAGCAACCAGAAAACCAGCAAAGCCTGAGTTCAAAGAGCCTTGTGCTGAAGTTGGAAATCCAGAATATAAATGTTACGTGGCACAAGGCGTGGTGGGCACTGGCTGAGGTCATAAAAGTTAGCTTTTTTCTGAACATTATTGAATTTTTGAAGCACTAATAAAGTGCAGTTCCCAGAGGAGTCAATTGAGCAGGTCTTGTCTAGATCGTGTGAAACAGAAGCTGAGGAAAGCCACCCATTTGTAATTCAGTTACATGGTGATTACATGGGCTCTCGGCTGAGCAGCAACGAGGGGTTTTATTTTCTGTGATGAATGAGCCTTTTTAGTGTCTGAAGTAGCAGCTGTCACACAGCTCATACTTTTGCCAAGAAAGTAATTCAGAGGGGAAAGATAAATTTTAACTCAACTTCTTTTTTATTTTGAGATTTGGGACCAAAGATTAACAGAAAAGCCCCCAGCCCTCAGGATCCAGCCACACCCAGGTGCTGGGCCAGCTGTGGATGCTGCCACCACTGCATGGTCCCCTGGGACTTCTGGTGATGTCACCTCCCACCCTGTTCCACTCTTCACCTCAGCCACCTTCCCGTGGCCTCTGTCCATCCATCCATCCATCTCACCAGACCCAGGGCATTGGACACACCACAGCTCTGGGGTTTGTTTGCTGCAGTTTCCCAATGCCTGAGCAAGAGTTTCATTATAAGATCTTCTTCCAGAGCACTTAGAGATGTTGCTGTGTCCCTCATGACTGACTCTGCTGCAGAGAGTTCTCTGATGGGAAAAAAAATCTATTTAATTTTGTCGTCTGTTAGTAATTTAAGTTGAAGAAGTGGTGTTCAGTTCTATTGTTTTCAGCCCATGATGTTCATGTGAAAGGTTTCTTTGATTCAGGACGCTGCAGTGCAGGAAGGAACTGCAGACACTATGCAACAGCACATTGGTGAAAACACAGATAATTGATCAGGAGCTGATTGCAAGCAAGATACCAATGTTGTTGTTTATTTAAAGGGATGTCATCAACTTAAAATTCATGTTTAATTTATCAGTTAATTCGCATGCTAAGATTGGAGAGATTTTGCACTGAGTCCAAAAGAATGAGATCAGGAACGGGTGGTTTTCCCTGTCTCACATCTCCTTCACTTTACGCTCTTGGCTGCATCTCTGCTGTATTCTGCACTCCCTTAGAGCACAGACCTCGTGGAAGCACATGCTGTAGTAAAACCAAACACACAATGCTGTGCATGGTCTGTGTTAAAGCTTCCCCAGCACCAGCACTGCCTTCATGGCATGTCACACCTGGCACCCAGGGCTGGAGTGCCCAGCAGGAGCAGGTTATTGGAGACAACTCCCCAGAATCCCAGAGGTTTGGAGTAACGGGCGGTTTTATCCTTCCCCTCTTCTCTCTGAATTTCATTTCTGGTTTGCATTAATCAGCTTCATTGTTCCAATCAGAATATCTGCAGCACAAGCAGCAGCAAAGGCATTTGTCTCTTGGAGCTGGTTCTGCGTATGGGAGGGCAGGTGCTGAGCCAATGCAGTGATGCCAACCCCCTCATTGTCCCTTGGTCCACATCCTCCCTCTCCAGGATGCAGCTCCAGGGAGGGAGAGGTGCAGCAGGAGCCCCAGCAGGTGCAGTCAGGGCAGGATCCGTGTGATGAGCTGGGGTTGTGTGAGACTGCTGAGGCAGGGCTGAGCCTGACCCAGGCAGGACAGGCACAGCACAGCACAGCACAGCACAGCTCCCCTTGACCCTGACCCAGGCAGGACAGGCACAGCACAGCACAGCACAGCTCCCCTTGAGCCTGACCCAGCCAGGACAGGCACAGCACAGCACAGCACAGCACAGCACAGCTCTCCTTGACCCTGACCCAGGCAGGACAGGCACAGCTCTCAGCACAACTCTCCTTGAGCTTGACACAGCCAGGGCAGGCACAGCTCTCAGCACAGAACTGTCCTTGTCCCACACCCCAGCCAGGGCAGGCACAGCTCTCAGCACAGCTCTCCCCGTGCCACCGCAGCTCAGCAGAGCAGGATCTCACTTCATTCACCCTGACCGAATTACGAGCAGCCGTGCCGAGGCTCTGCTTTCACAAATGAAATCCACGCTGTGCTGGCTGCTCTGTTTGCCAAGAGGCTGCTGATGGGTGACCCAGTGCAGCGCTCAGGATCTGGTGTTTTCCTGATTTCACCAACCTCCTCCAGTAGTTTATTGATACCAAGCAGCAGCAGAGCAGCTGCAGCCCAGAGGAGAGGTCAGTGTTGCTGCTGGCACTGGGCAGACACAAAAAGAGATTTCCCTGTCACAAGGAGCTCAGCTTTCCTGTGCTGCATGTGGCCTGGTTTGGGTTACAGAGCAGCTTATGGAAATGCAGCAAAACCTGTATCCACTTCTTGAGGCACAGCCACCAGCACCAGCTCCTGGAGACCTCATGGAGGAAGGAAGGACGCTCCACCAGCACCATGACCCCCACATGTCATGTCTGTCGTTATTTATCCTGCTTGAAGTGTCAGCACAGACACTGGTGTAGCACTTCATGTTCTGAACTTGGCCCATAAGCTCTGCAGTGACATTAAGCAAATCTGCTTCTTATTGTTATTTATCTGTTTAACGAAGCAGCAGGGACAGCTCTATAATTAAGGTCAAGCTGTGTTGCACTCAAAGTAAAACCCATTGCAAACTCTCTCTGAAGTGTCATCATTTTCAAAAGAAACCTCCTTCTGAGATTTTACAAGAAAACTTTTTATTTAGGTTAGTACTTTCAGTGGAAATTTCCCTGAAGGGGAAGATTTTATATCCCAGGATCAAACAAAATAAATCCTCTCAAGTTGTGAAAAATAATGACTAAAAGTGTCTATTAATCCTGAATAAAAATTGCTGCGTTTTTTTACTAGCTGTCCTGCTAGCTCTGAAGAGGCAGAGCAGGGGTGGAGGCAGAGGCGAGGAGCACATGGGCTGTGGGATTGTGGAAGCACAAAGGGTCACTGGGATGGGCAGAGCTGTGCATGTGGACCACAGGGATGTGCACCCAAGTGAGTTGGGTGAGATGAAGCTGGGCATGGAGGGAGAAACAGCAGGATCGTGCCAGTCTGAGGGATGCCCTCAGGGAAGGTCAGAGGAGCACCGGAGGATGCGGCACACCAGCAGCTCTCACGCCAGGCTCGGGTGTTTGCTGGGACCCCCACGGCTGTGGCAGGGCGGTGATGGGGACAAATTCACATCCGTGTGTCCTGGAGTGGCCGGGAGCCCGCAGGCAGCGTGAGGAGCTCCCCTGACCGAGCAGGGACTGTCCCCCGCACCGGGACTGCGGTGCCTGGCAGTGCTGATGAATGAATGGGCTCATTAGCGCAGCTTTCACTGCGCTGCCTGACACGCGTTCCCGTGCTTGTACACAACTGCGAGTCCCCGCTGCCGGTGCCAGCTCTGATTCATGTGTCAATAAACAGCGGAAGGGAAGCGGGTTTCCCTGCCAAACCAAACAAAATGTATCTTTTTGGTCAGGGCTGCAGCATCCCTGTGGAACTGGTGCCAAGGGCCATTGTGCTGAAGTGATTCCCTGCTCTCCTGATGCTCCCTACGCCTCACCCACGGGTCAGCAGACCTTGGCAGGTGTGGGGCACCCTGGCACAAAATATCCCTGTTCCTAGAGAGAGAGAGCACATTCCTCTGCCCATCAGTGCCAGACATCTTACAGCCGAAAGTAGAAAGGGATGGGGGAATGCATTGTTTAATGGCATGCTAATCAATAAAAAGGAATTATTGGTCTGTATCCCCCCTGAAATTTTAATAAAAGTCAAATGATAGTTTTGTCTTCTTTCCTTTTTCATTTATTTCTAATTCAGACCTGCACTGGAGTCAGATGAAGAATGCTTTTAACCTTTCCACGGGGGGTGGTGGAGGCATGCCCAGAAGCAGGATGTCAGGAGGAGACTGCCTGGGCTCTCCACCACCGTGGCAACTCCAGGACAGCCAGTGGCACTGTGCCAGGCCCTGACTGGGAGCCCTTTCCCATGGTCCCTGCAGCTCCTGCCACACCTTCCCCCAGCAACCAGCCCTTTCAGCATGCAGTGTGCTGTTCATGTAAGTCTGAGAGCCACACATTGGTTCACATCAGCCAACAAAATGGCTCAAGATTTAGGTCCTTGCACCTTGAACAAATCTGACAGCACAGATGAGAAGTGCAGAGGTGCTGGGGCAGGCGGGTGCTGGGTGAGCCCAGCCCAGGGCACTGATGGAGCTCTGCTCCTTTTAATGCTTCCCACCCCAAAGCCTGGCCATGCAGACTCTTCCAGATCAAATTCCACTCTGATTTGGTGGAAACAGCTGGATTTGCCAAAGGATAAAGGGAAGTGTTTTCCATTAACACATCTAACACCCCCGTTAGAGCAGCTCTGGCTGTACACAAGTGCTAATGAGATTTCACTGTGACACCATAGAAGGAGAAACAGTAATTGGGACATTTTCTGTTCATGGCTAGAGTGGCTGAGTTAATTACTGGAATTAATCCTTCTTCGGGAGGCAGAAGCTCTCTCATGAGGGGAAGCAGGAGGAAATGAGTTGATTTGGTGTGATTATCATCTGGATGAGGACAGGTGCAAGCCTAGGTGATAACAAAGTTGCTGTGGCAGCAGTGCTGCTGTGGGTGGCCTTGTTGGGGACATGGGTGCAGGCACAGAGAGCAGAGGGGCAGGGAGGGCAGGCACGGAAAGCAGAGGGATGCGTGGGCACTCTGAGCAACCTCAGCTTGTTCTTTACCTCCTTGAATGGTTTTGTGTGTGCCATGCCTGCTGTCCAGGGAGCATCTGGGTGGACAAAGGTGGCCCTGGAGGAGGTGTTGGCCCCCAGGGTGTCCCAACACCACCCAGAGGGGACTTCCCATTCTAACACTGCTGCTGGCACCCCAGCCAGACCCCATGGGATGGTGATGGGACTCTGCAGTTCTGGGCCCTCGCAGCAGCTCTGGCTCTCTTGGGAGTGCTCAGTTCCCAGGGAGCTGCCCCATGCTCCCCATGGATGGGCTGGAAAACATTCCCAGAGGATTGCAGATATGGAGGGAAATATTTCTCATCTTAGCAAATGAGAAAAGGGAAAAAATAAGGTGAGTGTTTTATTTAATGGACAATTTAATTGCTGACATCTGTGAGAAAAGCTGTTTTTTTCCAAATTGGAGTTTGTTTCTATCTCAGGATGAAGCAGGGATGTGGGGGCAAATACTTTGGAAAGTCCCTTTGAGTCTCATCCAAGGAGGATGGGGAATGAAATGTGGCACATGTTAAACATGTAAATGAGGTACTGATTTACTGATTTATCTGTTTCTCGCATGAGATCTTCTTTGGCTGCATCAAAATTACTGTATTATTTATAAGTCTTAAACATTTAAAATTAGATGTGTGGTTTTAAAACAAAACATCAAAACCTTAATGCAAACCACATTGTTTCAATAAGAAATTAAATTTAAAGAAAGCAAATTCAAAAAGTTTCTGTGCTGGATCAAGCCTGCACCTCATGTGGTTCGTATCCACGTTGGACCTATTCTGTAGTACTGGGTTCTCTTTGCAATGATTTGCAACAGTGAATTCAAAATAAACAGATCTGCTTTCATTCATGGAATATTTCCTTGTTATTGAAAAGCATCATTTTCTGCACTGTCCCTTGACATTTCCTGGGGAAATCCTGGAGACTTGTAGTTCACTGGAGCCACCAGGACACCCCACCAGAGCCAGCAGTGTGATGTGCAGGCAGCAGCTCTCCTGCCATGCTGCCAAGGACTTGGGAGCTGCTGTTTCACTCTCCATGGGCCATGACAGTCCTGCCAAGGGTAGAGAACCTTTCCCAGGGCAGCTTCCCTTGCTGGGCTCTTGAAAAGGGATCCAGAGGGATCTGCAGAACACCATCACCCTCTGACTGTCCAAAAGCAAGATGAAGTGTGATGAGCACTGCCAGCAGCCCCTGCCAGTTTGCCCACTTATGAGGTGTGGAGCCACCAGGGCTGCACCTGCTGGGGAGCTGGAAGGGCTGAAGCTGCTCTGGTCACTGATATTATGGAGCAGAGGGAATCATGCCTCTGGGAATGGTGGAGACTGGGCTTGATAGCCCAGCCACCTCCAGCTTCTGGCCATTCATGCAACTGGTGTGTCCTGCAAACAAGGGAAACACTGATGCCTCCCACTTCCCTTCAGGGGTCACTGCCCTGGCATGGCACCCCATAAATATGTCATCAGTGAAACACAAACCACATGACTGTGAAGTCAACCACAGTCAGTGCTGCACCAGCTTGTTTGCATTTCCTCTGTAATTGCACTTGCAGCGAGGATTATATGGAGGGTGAAGGACCCTGGGGCTCCACAGTGTGGGACAGGCTCACTGGGCAGGGGGATGTCCTGTGGGCCAGGCTGTACCTATTCTATCACTTCACAGTGCCCAATGTTCTCAAAATGAGCAGCTTTCTCCCCACGAGGTTGGGGAGGATCAACACCCTGCTGAGCAGGAGAACAGCCCCTTGCCTGGCAGCAGGCAGAGAGAGCATGGCATGAAGCTGTCCTGCTCCCTGGTGTGAGCAGAGACCATGGGCTGTGGAGCTGTTCCACTGCTGGGGTGCCAACAACAAGATAAAGTATCACCCCATAAACATGGAGCAGAGCAGAAAGTGAGCCATGGCTGTCCGTGCCACCAGGCTGCCCTCAGAGTGTGCTGGCAGGTCCCAGATGTCACTGCCTATTGTCATCGTGGGGGTCCTTTGTCAGCCTCTGCCCAGTGGTCCTGATATATTTTTTTCATTTGTGGTATTTGTCACAATGAGTCAGCATTACCCTCTACAACTCATCCCTCCATCCTTCTCAGCACTCCGGAAGCTGGAATCTTACTGGAGGACAGGAACTGTTTGCTAACACCCCATTTAATGCACATTTTTCTACAAGCAATGGAGGAGCTTAGGGGAAAAGTATGAACTTCAGGAATTGCTCATTTCATTTCCTGTGGTTTCATAATTTTGTTGCTTACCAATTTTGCATTTCAAAAAGCTTGTGGTTTCCCTACAGCCCTCGTCTGAGGGGAGGACACAGTAGCATTCTGAGCTGACACAAGATTGCAAACAAAAATAATATGATGGCAACTGGCGTTCTGAGCTGTGTGAGAAAGAAACACAACTCCTCCTCTGGCTGCATTTTGCCAGGTGAGGCAGCAAAGCAGAACCCCCAGTGTCAGCAGGTGACCTGGGGTGTCTGGGGAGGCATGGTTGGTGTGGGTGTTTCCACTCCAGGGGCAAGAGCCCATCGCTGCTGACAGATCACAGAGCACACACAAGCCACAGGACACAGCAGCATGGGCAGGGGACAGGAGTGGGGCAGTGGGAGCCTCTCCCTCCCCTCTTTGAGCAGGTTTCTATCTCACTGGGACCAGTGCAGCTAGTGCTCCTGAGCACAGGCAGGGTGTGGGTTCTGCTCACCACCTGGCCTGGCCCATTCCCGTGGGTTTGGAACTTGACCTCTGCTACGAGAGCTAAGTGGGTGACCCAGAGAGAGAGATTTGTCCTGTTCCAGCTGATGGAGAGTTCAGGGATGTCAGCAGGATGAGCCCTGATGTCTGGGGTGGCCTTGGGTCAGGTCTGCAACAGCTGAGCTCTAGCCTCATGCAGGAGAAGTGCTGGCATCCATGGAAATGTGTCCCCAAGTGCCTCCCTGGAATATCCACATATCACATGGATACACAGAGTGATAGCTGTGAACATCCTCCTCTGCAGACTGCCGAGGAGTCAGCTCACGTTTATTGAAAATAAACTTTCAGAGGTAAAGAGAAGCCTATTGGTGAGAAAAATAGTTTTGTGAGCTCAGAATTTATAGCCTGCCTCCATAAAGCTGTCCAGAATCTGTGGATCTTTCCTTCAGATACTCATGTTAAAATAATTTTCGTTCTGTTAAATGAAAAGTGCTTTAAGTTTGGCAGGGTTGTGCTGCTCATGCTCTCACCACTTCATAAATAATACTTTATAATAACAGCTCAGAATAAAACAAAAAAAAAGGGGAGGGGGCCAAGGTCTGCGCAGAGCTCTCCTTGTCGGCTGTAAATACCTCTCATCATGATGTCAGCTGCTCTGACAGAGGATCTGCCCAAATCACTACCACATGTTGAGCCAAGGGTTGGGCTTTACCTGGACTTTCCACTTAGTGAGTAATGTGGCTTGCAGTCCTGGCAGCATTCACACGACTTGGGGCTGCAGACTCCTCTCTACTTTCCTGTGAACCAGTTACTAATATTGGACAGTGCAATTTCATCAAATTCTATTTCCCCTGAAACTTTTTCATCCACTAAATAAAAATCACTTCACACTTTCCTGAATGTCTCCGATACGATTTAATTCAAAACATGCAGCCACAGGAGCAGGAGAGGGATGAGCACTCCTCATTCAGACAGAAACCAGAACCCTGTCAGGCTGGAGCGAGACAGCCTCGTCGCTGGGAAGGCACTGAAGTGTCAAGAAACAAACTTCTTGCAGCAGAAGATACATCCCACTGTTTGAGGCTTACTGCAGCATTGCAAAATGGGCTCTGTGGCCTGAGACGCCCTCCTCGTGCCCTGCAGACCGCCAGCAGGCCCAGGAAGCTGGCAGAGAGGGCTGGGGTGCCCACCCTGCCCACTTCATCGGGCAGGAGAGGCAGTGTTTGGAACGAGGAGGGGGTGGGCAGATGGTCGGGGTAAACCTGGAGCACCACAGACCCCACTGTCCCCCCATGGCCGCCCCACTCTGCTCGTCCCAGCACCAACAACACTTTTAATGACCCTTGAAAATTGTTTGGCAGCCCTTGAAGGGGCTGAATTAATGGGATGCGCTCAGGCGTGGGCTGGGTGTGACAGAGCCCGGGCTGGGATCTGTCCCTGGCCCGGCAGAGCAGCCGGGGCGCGGAGCACGACCCCCCTCTCTCCGCAGGGCTCAAAGAGCTTTTCCTCCCGCATGGCTCTGCACCATGATTCTCATTAGCCGGCTCTGTGAAGTGGTTTGGGGATGCAGCTCGTATGAAAAGCACAGTAAAACCGAGCACTGAAGAGCAGAATGACATGTCCACATGCGGCAGCTGTTAGTCACATTGCCGGCCCCTTTGTCTGCAGTGACTCAGCCGCGCACGCCCGGCGCTGCCACGGGCAAAGCGCAGCGAGCCGAGCAGGCACGAGCGAACGGCGTCGTTCGGCCAAAAACCTTGAGAGCTGCGTGTGTGATAACCCCTCGCCAGCATCTCGCTGCAGAGAAGTGTTTCTAGAAACGCTTCTTGTGTTGGTCTGGAAGCTCTGAGCCCACGGGGAGCTGCTGCTCCCGAGCCCCCCGAGGCTGGTGAGGGTGCTCCGGTCAGGGACACTCCCGTGGGTGTTTTCCTCAGTCGGGACAAGGACACCCCAGCCTTGTGCAAGGGCGGCACCCGGCTACAGGCTTCGCTATCCAACCCTGGCCCCAGCTTTTGTGTTAGTGGGAGGGAAATCTCCGAGGATTTGGCTCGCAGCAGACAATGATGCCATGAGCGCAGTTTTTCTCAGTGCCAATGAGTCTAACCTAATAAAAGGGGGAAATTTCCACTGACCGCAGGGGAGCGGGATGGTTGAGACGGAAAAAAGAGGTGGAAAATTATTTATGACAGTGTAATTGCATTTGAGACAACTTGTATCCAGCCAAGATTCCACAAGAAATTTAGGAAAGAACAACTTTAGGTCAATCTGATTTTTTTTGTCCTGTGTGTAGGGGGGTGGAAACTTCCCTTTTGAAAATTGGGCTCTGCAACCATATAAGAACTCATAACCAAAATTAATGTGGAAAATAAATTGCTGGCTGGCATCCCTGTCAGTGACAGACACTCAGTGTAACTCTGCTGTCCTGAGGCAGCAGCGTGTCCCAGCGAGCCCAGCCCTGCCAAGCTGGCATCTTCCTCTGGTTCCCTTAAAACCGGGTTTTATTGTCCCCAGGGCTGGAGGGAGGAACAAAAGGATGCCAGAGCTGTGGGCAGGGTGGCAGTGGTGAGGCAAGGAGGGGCCTGCTCACACCCTGGCCAGGGCAGGGCTCTGCTCCCAGCCATGCCTCATCCTCAGGGGCCCCAGCACCCATCTGGGGCCAGTTCTGGAGCACTGGGGTTTTGTGCCCCAGCAGACACTGAGTCACTCTCTCTGTGGCCTCCTGGAGCTCCTGGCACCATCTCCTGCTCTCTGGGCAGCATGAGGGCTCAAACTTTGAGTAAATGATGAGTACAGGCTGCTCTCTGGCTCCAGCTGGGCTCCTGGGCATCACACTTCCAAGCTTTTCTCTGCCACCAAGGTAACCAGAAACCTCCATTTTTTCAAATATAGGTGAGATTTAATGAACTGCAAGAGCCTCCCTCGGTTTGTTTACTGGAGTCCAGAAGTTGGAGCTTTCAGAAAGCCCACCAGTTCCTGAAAAAAAAAAAAAAGGCATTGTTTTTACATCCAGAGCTATTTGTTCTCTTCAGCAGAAACCTGGGGCTGCAGAGGAATCCTCTGTGCCAACGGGGCACTGAGAGGGCTCCAGAGCTGTTGCCTTTGCACAGAGGGATTCCTAAATTTTAACCTGGCTTTGTTAGAGAATGTGCTGCTAATTCCAGTGGTAATTTTATTATGTGTCATTTCCCTCCATTATTTGGTTCAAAAGATGAAGACTAAACGTAGATTTTTAAATTATCCAGATTTCAGATCTTGCCTCTGGGAAAGCTTCAATCTCATCTTTTGTTTTCATTTCTGGATTTTTGCAGGTCTGCAAATGTGTTTGTTTTAATAATGCAGCTGCAGGACAGATTAAAAAAATCAAGCATTGCTGGCATTTCATATCTCTAATCCAGCAGCAAGACAAGTCTGCCGATGGTTTACTTAATGTTCAACAGCCTTTTCTGATTAAGCAAAAGGTTTGAAGTGATTATAGTTTATTTACAACAAAAGTGGACTTAAATGAGAGTTAATTCCTCCCCCTCCTCCCTCATTGGGCTGGGTGCCAGTCACCATGTGTCTGCTTCACTCCCTCTTCAAGAGCATCCACAGAAGCCATGACAGATGTTCCCATCAGGTTCTCCAAGAAGAAATTCTCTTCCAGGAGCCCCCAGGAATGGAGGTGCCCCTGGGGCCCCAGCTCAGCCCTGGCACTGTCTCAGGTGGGAGCCTTGTTCATTTCCCTGTAGAAGGTCCAGCATTTCTTCAGCTTATATTGCATGAGGAAATTTTAATTTCAAGCCCCAGCAAGTTTTATTTTCCATATTGTTAATTAAATGAGCTTGAAAAGCAAGAGGTCCACTGGGATGAGCAGTGACAGCAGCCCCTGGAGTTGGAATGTCATGTCCCACTATGGCCCTGTAATCCAGAGAAATAGCAAGAAG
This sequence comes from Rhabdornis inornatus, assembly GCA_013397075.1. NCBI lineage: Eukaryota > Metazoa > Chordata > Aves > Passeriformes > Rhabdornithidae > Rhabdornis > Rhabdornis inornatus. Next base: position 35,125 of record VWZS01005688.1, on the reverse strand, counting down.
GGAAAAAAAAGAAAGAGGTGAATGCTGGAAAAGAGAAGGCAAAATTCACTCAGGGGATGTGAAAACTAAGAGGATTTAAACAAAAAATATGAAGTGGATTTTGATTTGTTTTCTGGGCAAATTATTTCCAATAGAAACTTGTGAATGGGTTTGTTTGTTTTCAGTAGACAGCAACATTTGCCATTGTATAAAAAAAGCTGGAGTGGCAGCATCCAGGGATTCTTCCCAATGACTCACCTGGGACTCCCTGAGTCCTGGTTCCACCTGCAGCAGGTGCAGGGCACAGCTGAGGGCTGTAAATGTAATGTAATGTAATGTAAGGGCATTATTTAGACACTGCTGGCACTTGCTGATGGCAGGGCTGGTGCTCACAGACCTCTCTCAGCCAGGAACCGCCTTCCAAAAGCCTTCTCTCCCCGGTGGGCGGGTGCGTTTTCATGGTGGGAACCTGGCAAGTCTCAGACCTGCCTGGAGCACCCGCAGAGGGTGAGAGGGGGTGATGCGGACACGGTGACACAAACTCTGATGTCCCGGGGCCAAGAGTCTCTGTCTGAAGACCGTTCTGCTCGCTGCCGAACACTCACCCTTCCCCTGCGCACGGAGTGCCTCTTTGTCACTTGGGTGCCATCGTTTCCTCGCCAACTGGAAGTGATTTTCCTATAAAAATGTGAAAGTGCTTCTGCAGAGAGCCGCGGAGCGCACGCCGCTGGCAGCGGGGAGCGCTCGGAGCCGCGCTCGGCGCCGGGGTCAGCAGGGCGTTGCCTCGGGGGGGATTTGGCATTTCCCAGCAGCTCAAGGGACACAAAGGGACCCCAGGGCCAGCGCCAGACACGGCTCTGTCCCTACCTACCCCATCAATGGAGGCCCCGGCTCTCACCGGCAGGGAGTGCGAGGAAGAAAGACACAAAAGCTTCAGAGGATGAATAAACTCAATTAGATCGCTGTAATTGCAACAAGAATTAGTGTGGGGGTCGGGCACATGTGCCGGCACAGAGCAGTAATTAAAAGTGCCATGTTTGCCATGCTGGGGAGGAGGCCTGCTGGGTCCCAGCAGTACCCTTTGAAAAGCTCCATGATGGAGCTCCGAGCCTGGATAAATACAAATGTCAGTGCCTCGCAGCCTGTGGGGGGACTCTCAATCCACAGCTCAGTGGGAGAATCCCCTGCTTTACATTCCCATCAGTTGGGCTAATTTCAGAGTCAGGCTTTGATGTGCTTTGGGGAGCCCTGTGTGCTACACACTTTCCCAGCAAGGCATCCTCTCCCTTTCTCAAATGCTTTATTAATTTTCTCCTGTGGTTTTTTTTATCCTCCCTTTCTCTTGGGCCTGCCTGCAAGTTCTCTTTTGTGCTCACCCAGCAGGGCCCATAGCGGAGAATTTATATCATTCTGAAATATATATAAAGAAGGGATAAAAGAGGAGATGGAGGAACCTGCAGAGACCAGAGCGATGATCTGTTCTGGGAGCAAGGATCCCCTTCCTCTGGCCACTGGCCCCATGTGGCCCCAGCTGTGATGGCACCAGTTTCCCAGCTGCATCTGGAGCTGTGCCTCCCCACCTCTGCCATTAGCATGGGGACAAGGATAAGTGATCCCCCAAAGAGCAGCAGAGGTGACAGTGGGCTGTTAACCCCACATCAGCTGTGCAGGGGGAAGGATGGAGCAGTTGCTTGGGGCCCCTCTGGGCCACCTGCCCACAGCCACTGCAGAGGGCAGGGGTGCCAGCAGCACGGGCACAGCACCTGCCAGGCACTGGCCGTGACACGCAGGTGGTGGCACCGCGGTGGCACAGAGAGCTGCTGGCACTGCCAGCAGGATCCTCACAGCCCTCAGTCCCCTTCCCAAGGCACAATGGTTGTGCCTGGCACAGGGCCCTGCCCGCACCGCCCTGGAACCTGGAGGTTCCTTTGCCCCTGCAGCATCCCTGGGGCTCGCCAGGAGCAGCCAGCACCCACTGGGGGCTGTAGCTGGGGTTTGGGATCATTGCTGTTGGGGTGTGCAGCCTCCCCTTCCTACCCCTCTGTGAAACTCCAGCCTCCTCTGCCCTGTCCTTCCCCTCACCTGCATCCCTCACCCCACCCCAGGGTGTGTGTGCTGGGTGATGGTGACACCCACACAGCCTGAGCTGCCCAACTCCTCTGAAGCTGGCATCCAGTTCCATTCCTGTTTTTTATTATCAACTGAATTTGGCATGAAGGGGATTCTCTCCCCACATCCCGTTGGCACAAAAAAGGCTCAAAAACCAGCAAAACCATTGTTTGTGCTTGAAGGGTGGGGACCAGGGTGAGGAGAACAGCATGTTTAGAGCCCAGAGCTAGGAACCATGAGAGCATCTGGAACAGTTCGTGGGACAGAGGCGTTACAATTAAATAAAAATGGGCGATTACAGAACCGTTCCCTGGCTCTGACACACACAAGGGCAGTTTCAGCACACGCCTGAGCACACAGTTAGAGGGGATTCCTCTCCTACAGGCCCAGAATAAATGGAGTTTTCATCAGGAAAGACTGAGGTTGGTGCGGCTTCCATACATGGAACAGAGGAGCATGGCTGCCCTTTGCCAGGACATGGTGCAGAGGCATCTCCCACCAGAGGCAACACGGGATTCCAGTGAAATGAGCCACATTCCTGGGGGCCAGAGAGGCCCTGGAGGAGCCAGAGCATGACAGTGGCTTCCACCGGCCACAGCCACTGCCACAGCCTGCTCCCCACACATGCTGGAGAGACTCCTGCACCTGCCAAGCTCCCCAGCCCCTTTGAGGGCACAGGATGTTCAACCTTGGCTGTCAGTCTGCAGCTGGAAGGAGATTCTGAGGCAGCTTTCTCTTTTAACAAGTCCGTGTGGAGCATTTTTTGCCCTGTCCCTCCAGTTCTTGCTGTTTGCAGGGAACTAGCAGGGCTGGACAGTGCAGCATTTGCAGATATACAAGTCCTGCAGAAAAAAATCCTACTGTTCAAGGACCTCAGCCCCATCCTCCGAAATGTGCTGTTTTCATTAAAGCAGTGAAATCGGATTTCAAAAAACCCAGGCTTGGACAGTGGCCCTTGATTTGGGCCTGAGGAACAAGATCCAGAAGCAAAACAAAGGCTGTTTCCACAATGGTTGAAGGGAAAGGGAACCGATCCAATTGCAAAACTTGGATCCTGGCATTGAGGGAGTCTTTGTGTGTGAGACCTGTGGCAATGGATGGCAGTGACTTTGGGAAATTCAATACTCCCCTAGCTCATAAACAGAAAACAAGGAAAATAAACTTGGGCAGAATGGGAGGAAGCAGAGAGCCAAACCGTGGATTTCTGCTTGGCTGGAAAAGAGCCTGGCTGTCCCTGGACACAGGTCCTGGGCTCAGTGGCTACTGAGGCTGTGTCAGGGTGCTTGGGGCCACTGAGCAGTGAGCACTGGGCTGGGCAGCTGTAGGAGGCAGCAGCCACTCCTGTGCCATGGACACTGGGTGGAGGAGAGGACAGGAGAGGCATGGCAGGAGCAGGGATGGTGGCAGTGCTGGTGCCACCACAGCTCACCCCAGGGCATGCTGGAGGGGACAGCAGCAGATTGACTTGTGCCAGTTCTTCTGAGAGCTGGAAACACTTGGCCACTGCAGACACAGGCGTGGGATGACCACTTGAAAAGAAAAGAAGTTTCTCTGCCAGCCTCCTCCCAGCACACGCTGGTGTGTGGTGGTTCCACCGGATCCCTCCTGCAAACCCTCTGCTTGTGCAATGTCCTGGGGCAGCTCCTTGTCTTGGCATTCCCACCTCCTCCCGCCTGCTCTTCAGGGGAGGAGAGCTGGGATCTGTGCACCGTGCCTGGGTGGGGAAGCAGAGCCCATTTGCCTTAAACCACTGACCATCATTGCTGTGTGGCAGAGGAGCAGCACCAGGCACGGACGTGATGAGTGGGGATGCAACAAGAGCAGGGAAGGGCCGTGATGGGATGAGGGCAGCAGTTAAAGGTTCAGTGAAAGAAATTGCTTTTGAAAAAAGCTTTTGAGAAGTAGGGCTGATGACTCCATACGGCCTCAAATCCACTGCCAAATGATGCCATTCTTGCTCAAAAACCCAAGAGCTAACTCTTGGCCACAGACAAGAGGAACCAGTATTTAGACCATTTATGGGCCACAGAAGATCAGTGGAGATATGAAATCTGTGGATTCGCTGAATTCCCTCAGTACCACAACTCCACATTTGCAATTACAGATCCATGGAGCTCAGCAGCCCGCCTGCCACCAAGCACTGCCTGTAACCCTTCTGTGGCCCCAGAACCAAGCTAGCTGCCCCACCAGCCTTAGGTGCACCCCAAGGGGACAGCATGACACAAAAGTTTGCCAAAATCTGGTAGGGGGACACCTGATTGTCCCAAGTCACCCAGCCAGCTCCAGGAGCAGCATGTGTGTGTGAGAGTGTAGGAATACCTATGGAATTTCTATGATAAATTGTCTTTCTTTTGGCTCCCCCTCAATTTAGGCAATTATCCTTGGCTATTTCAAGTTTTAAACTCCTGGCTTATAACAGAAAAGCAACCAAGAGTGGAGCAGGATGGCTGAGCTGGCTGTGCTGGGACACAGCACCAAAGCACAGGAGCAGGGCCTGGGCAGTGCCAGCACCACTGCCCTGGACCCCACCCTGCCCCCAGTGTGTCTGCAGCACCAGGGCCAAGGGGCAGGACCTGCCCAGCCCTGGGCTCTGGCCGTCCCTGCCATGAAAAAGGCTTTGCCTGCACAAACAAGCACAAATCAGACTAAAGAAATCCAAGCCAGCCACCTACTGCTGCTCCTTGGAAATTCAGAGCAGTGTCGTGCCTGACCTTCCTTTCTGACATAGAATTACATGAAAAATACTAGAGATAAAATACAGTGGATACTTTGCTGGAGAAAAAAAGATCATAAATCAGTATGAGAAGCACATTTGAATTTTAGAGGAATATGTCAGACACACTGTCCAACCATTAAATTTCACAGGTTCAGTTTAAGAAATTCAGGAGATTGCTGGCATAGCCTGAAAGGGAGAAGAAAATTATAAACATGTGCTAGGGGCTCTGAGTGAGACACAGAAATCTGAGGATAATCCTTATTGCTATCCAAGATATAACCAAATAGGCACAACAAAGAATTCCATCCACCTGCCCTGAGACTGGCTGACCATAACCTCTAATGCCAGCAAGATTAAAGACAATTTCTTCAGAGGGAATGGATCAGGTGTTTGCTGAGGGTGTCAGGTTTGCTCTGGACTCACCTGGCCCTTCCCAGCCCCAGCTGATGTCCTCCTGTGCCACCAGTGTGCAATGTTGCACAGTCCATGCAGCTGAGCTTGATGCCCATCCTGCACCCTCCCAGAGCACCCAGGGTGCTGCTGGGCTGGTCCCCATCCCAGAGGGAGCAGACACAGGGTCTGGATGGGCAGCAGAGCCCATCCCTGTGAGGTTGGATCTGGCCTGTGGGGTGAGGCTGTGTGGGAAGCAGGGATCATTACTGCGTGTGGTGGCTTTGGGAAGGCAGAGGAACAGATGCTGTATGCCAGGGGATGCAGAGAAAATGAGCAGGAAGAGTCACAGAGCTTTTGGACATCTCTAGGCACAAAACTGAGCCTTTGAAAAGGCAGAGGAGGTAAGAAGCAGTGAGGATGAGGCCATGCTGGCTCCTGGGACACACTGTCCTTCAGACATTCTCACTACACTCTCCTGCCCAGCCTCAGGCACAGGTGATGCTGAACACCCATGTGGAGCACCAGGACATGGGATGATGTACCAGGGGAGCACCAGGACACAGGAGGATGTGCCAGGGGAGCACCAGGACATGGGATGATGTACCAGGACATGGGATGATGTACCAGGACATGGGATGATGCACCAGGGGAGTACCAGGACACAGGAGGATGCATCAGGGGAGTACCAGGACACTGGAGGATGTGCCAGGGGAGTACCAGGATATGGGATGATGCACCAGGGAGTACCAGGACACAGGAGGGTGTACCAGGGGAGTACCAGGACATGGGAGGATGTAGCAGCAGAGCTCCATGATGCAAGATGATGCACCAAGTGAACCCCAGGATGTGGGATGCTGGGCTATGGGAGGATGCAGCTCTGGAAATGTGTCCAAGAGCCCTGCAGGACAAACTCCCAGGAATCAGGATATTGAATGGAGTGGTGTCATGTGGAATGAAGCACTGGGAGCTCAGGGGTGTCCATGTAGACACAGTGGGAAAGCCAAGAGGCTCCATCAGCAGGGACTGGGAGACTCTGGATCCAAGGACATTGTTACTATACTTCAGATTATATAAATAACTCACTGAATAAAACCACATGTGACCACATTCTGCTTCCCATCCCTCTGCTCTGCCGGCAGCACAGAGGCTCTTGCAACACTTGTTTACTGGGGAGGCTGTATATAAAGTGAAAATAGTTTGCTGGGTCTTATGTTTTCACTTTAATTCTCAGTGTATAAAAAAACCTGTGAATTTGCTAATGGGCCTTGAAAATGTATTTTTAAAGCAAGGGCAGCATGACTCGGTGAGTTGCTACAAAGGATTACAGAAGGAACAAGGTTTGCTAGGAAAATTATTCCCTTGAGAAAATCTGTAACAGCTGAAAGGCCAGAGGCTGCTTCTTTCCAAGAAAATAAACACATTTTTGCATCCAAAATCAAGCTTCATCTCAGGTATGGAGCGAGCCTGTTTGTTCTCTGGTGTTTATGTGCCTCCCAAAGCTTTGGTGTTTGATTTGACATTTGAAGGCCAAACACACACTCCATTCTCTCCCCAAAGGAAGATTCCTATTGTGTCTTTAAAGCACACTTTTGGACAGAGATAAATGGCCATGAGCTTCAGGAGTGTCAGAGCCAGATGGTCAATTGAGATTCCTTTGTATGGTTCTCTATTTCGCTTCAAAATTGATTTTGCATAAAAAATATTTTTTTTATCATTAGCTCTGACTTGCAGCCTGGAGGGAACCTCTGGAGCAGGAGGATTTGCAAACAGTCTGCTCAGGGGCCATAAACCCTCAGCTCGCTCTTTCCTGGTCATTATAATCCACGTGCTTTGGGAGTTTTGTACCCAGGGGCAATTCAGACCATTTGATTTGCTGCAGTTTTCTGTTAAACAGTGACCAGGTTCAGGGGAGCAGCCTCTCCTGTCACTGAAATTGGGGGAATCAGTGTGAGACTTGCACTTCTCCAGGTAGTGAATTCCTTACTCACAGCCTAAACCTCCTGGGGAATGGTCCCTGAAATTCCCCACAAGGATTTGCCAATTCTTCCTCCAGCAGCCAAGAATACCTTGACAGGTGGGAAAGCAATGAGTGATCAGATTGATAATTTTACAATTTAATTTTATAAGGCCTGCCGGGGAAATACCCACATCCTCTCCCATCACTCCTGCAATCACTCTGTGAGGACTCTGCCCTTCCCAGTGAGGAGACACAGTGCCTGCAGCTCTGTGCAGGGTCACAATAATCCAGCACATCTCCTGCCTCCAGGCAATTTTCACTGTTTTACCCCTTTCCACCTCCATGTCTCCCATGAGCAGTGTGGGGAGCACGCTGGATTTTCTGCATCATGTTAATCAGAAGCAGACATAACTTCTGCTCCTTGGGCTGGTGGGAGAGCAGGAGTTAACCCATCCCAAAGGATGAGGCTCTAATTGCCACTAGGCTCCCGAGATGAATGAGCTTTTAAAGGACTGCCAGCTTCTGAATGGAGGCAGGAGGACCAGCAACAGCACCAACTCAATAACCAGCAGCCAGCAGCAGGAGCACATATGGAAGCAGCGTGCTTCAGCTGGAAATAAACCCTGGAGGTGTCAGGGCAGTGGATAAGGGCTCTGCTGGCAGCGTGGAGGTGGAAAAGATGAACTTCTGGCTGCTGGAGAAACAAACAAGGCTGCCAGGCTGGCTGTGCGTGTGAGCCTTGGTTCCCTGCTGCAGCCTGGGTTTGACTCAGAGGCTGCTGGGCTGGGGAGGCCATCCCAGGCTGTTGCAAAACAGCTGCAGGCTCCCAGCTCCCACCAGGACAGGCTCTGGCTGGGACTTGGATCGTTTTAACTCAGTGAAGAAGCAGCAGAGAAAAACAGAAAACCAGGAGCAGGGTTTGGCCTCAGGAGACCACGGAAAGGTAACACACCCTGTGACCCCTGCAGGTGCTGCTCTGAAGGGTCCCAGGGTGTGCTGCCTTTCCGTGGTCTCCTGAGCCCAAACCCTGCTCCTGGTTTTGTGTTTCTCAGAGCAGCACCTGCAGGGACCATGGGCAGAGGCTGGGTGAGGGCTTGGGGCTGCTCCTGTGAGTCGTGGTGGGGCCACCAAGGGACACCTGCTCTTCCACTGGGGTTGCATTGCCACCTCTGTCCCAGGCCCCGTGGCACAGAGGATCCAGGGACCTGCTGTGGCATTGGCCCTGACCCCCAGCAGCTCTTGGAGACCTGCACAGCAGTGAACACATTCAGAGTGTTGTACATCTGTACATCACCCTGAGAGCAGCTCCCTGAGCAGGGACAGCAGGACATGGAGGAACCACAGCTAAGCTTAAACATCTGGTTCTGTGCATTCCTATATTGTAATAAAATAAGTCTTCCCGCAGATTTCACATCATCTTTGTCTAGGCATCAGTGAACTGTGACGAGAGAAACTTTTTTTTTGTGGTTTTCAGAGGAACAAAGAGGCAATCTTCATCTGATGAGGTGTCCTGGCAGCCTCCTGTGCTCCGAGGCTGCATCTCGTGCTGTCAATGCATCCTCGTGTCCTGGGACAACTGCCTGGCCCACAGCACCCAAACTGCAGAGCCTGGGGGGGACTGTGGTCCCAAGGCCCAAGGATGGTGAGAGAACCCCACTGCAGCCCACAAAGGCCAGGAACAGCAGCTTCCAAACAGAAAGAAGTACCAGAAACACACCTGCAATCTGTATCCCACCTTTTTGGCCCCTGTTCAAGTGAAAGGGCAACAAAGAACATGAAACAACTGCTTAAAGACTCACAGTCCCAATGAAGCCCAGGGAGGACCATTCCCTGCAGCTCACCCAGGTCTCCACAGGAACAGCCTCAGCACATCCCAGCGTGGGTACACAGACAAAAAACGCATTTTCCCTGGAGAATATGTACCTGCCTGGAGGTGGCTCAGCAGAGAGAGTGGGCATAGAAACCCATGGAAAATGAACAGTGCAAAGCTGAAGCAATCTGGATCAGATCATTCTTTGGATGGAGTTTGGAGCTGTCTTTGTTCCCCAGGAGCATCCCTGAAGCTGTGCAGCCCCACAGCTCCTCCCAGCACTGCTGCTGCACCGTGGCTGCTCTGGGGCTCTCTACCTTTGATCATGGCCTCCACTCATCCTGCTGTGAAGGGCTTGAGTGCTCTGTGCTGCCTGTCATGCTGTGAGGACAAGAAACTCTACAGCACCAACAGAGCTGTGAAGAGAATCCTCTTCAGCTGGCCAACACAGCCTGTAACCCATCAGCCCACAGTGTTTATTTGAGATTCTGGGCTTATCTTCAGTCTCCCACCCAAGCAGAGAAGAAAGGCTGACAGAGCTATTGAAGGTCAGGGGAACATTTGGCTCCAGCCACCCCTGCCAATGATTAATGGCTGATGGGAGAATGTAAGGAAATGGGACAGACTCGACTGTAAATGTGAGTGGACAAAGTTGTTTCAATAGAACCTGAGCACTTTGAGGAGGAGAACGTGACCCCCAAGCCTCCTCCTCCCCAGGTGTCCTTGTCCCTGTTCCCTGGTGCACAGTGTCCCCATGGATCAGAGCAGGGAGACCCCAACTAGAAGTCTTCAGTAGCCAGTTTTCAGTGGCACCCGATTACATCTATTCCATGGCTTAGCAGTCTGTTTGCAAAAAGAGATTCCATTCCTTTGCTTGTTCTTGTCAGAATGGATTTGCTGATCCCAAGCATGTTCCTTACACTTTATTTAGGGCTTATTATGCATCATTTACATTGGTGAGCAGTCACTAGCCTGTCTACATGGTGTAGGCAAGCAGGCAATGCACTTCTCTGCCCTCTTGCTCTCCTCCCAGATGTGGAGCTGGCAGGATGAGGCAGTTAGGAGATCCCTTGTCCGCTACCATTTGCCTTTAGGGGGTTATTCCACTCTGTGCAGGGGCCAGGCATGCTCAGCACGGTTGGACATCTTCCCTCAGCTACATTCCCAGGATCAAGTCACCTGGAGCAGGCAGTGTTGTGGGACAAGGTTTCATTTCTCATCAGGGGATGCCAAGTGATGACTCTTGAGCTCAGCACCTTTGCCTCTACCTGCATTGTGACAGGAGGTTCCCAATACCTGCAGTGCTCATTGGGTGGATCACACCTGCAGCAATGTCAATATTCTCCCGTAAATCACAGCTTTGTTCTCTCCCTGACTGCCCCTGCTGCACACTGCAGGGGGATCTGCCTCCCCACCCAGTACCCACCATGAGGAATGGGCAGAGATCCCAAACTCCTCTGGCTCCAGAGCTGCTTTCTACCCAAAAGGAATCCATGGCTCCTTGTAGGACCCCACAAACTGACCTGCCGACCTCTGGGAGCTCTGTAAGGAAAAGGAACAGTGGCATTGGATATCAGATCCCTGATGATCACATGGGAGGGGAAACACATGCAGGACTTACTGTTCCGTCCCATATGAATGCTTTGTCTGATGCACTAAAAGCTGGATGGAGATAAAAATGGAATTTATTCAAATTGATGGTTGCAGATGCCATCCTGTATTGAGGCAGAAAGTTCTCCTACATCCAAAGAGTAGAATTTGTGCTTCCCAAAGCATGTGGTTTCACCTGCTACTGCCCAGGAAGGACAGGCCTGTCCCGGACTTCTGATCTCAAAAGAACAAACAGCGCCGTCCTGTCCCGATGCCAGGACCTATCCCGAAAGATTTCACAAAGGCAGCATGTAGTGTTTCAATTAATTGACTGGACACTGTTTCTTTCCAGGAGAATCCCAAAACCGAAGTTACCTGTGGGTGTGACTGTAACAGCAGTTGTTACTGTTTAGCATTTGCCCTGCAGTTCAGAACCGCTCACTCGTGAAAGGAAAGCAGCATCAGGCTGCTGGTGCCTTGTGGATGCTGACACCAGGAGTCTCAAAAGAAGCAAGGGAGGGTCTCCCTCCAAGCTTTTTGAGTGAGAACCCCAAATCAGAGACACAGGAGCAGTGAGGAGGTGACACGAGCAGGCTGCCATGTGTCCCAGGGCAGAGGGGAGCTTCCTTGTCCCTGCTGCTCCCCAGCCAAGGTCTCCTCCAGCCCCAGCAGATGCTCTGCAGGAGCTGGCTCTCATTTCAAGGCATTCCTGGAGCAGAGAGCAGGCCTCAGCACCTGGAGCCAGAGCTGGGCCCCCCATCCATACCTGCTTATTTTAGCCCATAATTGCCTGACTTCTGATAACAGGATTATCTTTCTGTCTGCTGTTAAATGTTCGTTGAAGTCCAGCATGTTTCACCTGGGTCATGGCCCTCGGTGCCTCATGGGGCTGTGCACGGTGGGAGGCCAGGGCCAGGGGGGACACTGGGGCACCTGGCAGCTTTCATCACACCTGGTGGTACATGCACAGCCTGTTGAAAACAACGGCTTGTAAACGCAAAGCTCCATCTCCAGTTACTGCTCCCCTGCATCAGCCAGTCCCCTGCTCTCCATGAGATATGTTCCAAATGATAGCATTTGTCTTTAATAAATGGGCACTACATAAACTGCCTCCTATGGGAAACCTGGGGGTTCTAAGTAAAACCTGATGTTTCTATTTCATTATAATGCTTTTGCTCTGAGATGAATTCCAACCCATCCCCTGCTTAATATCAGCCAAAGGTGTGCAGTGGGTTTGTATTAGTATTTATGAAATTCATATTGCTGGGCCTAATCTGTTTCAGGTCACCCAGCTCTCTGTGTCTGTATCAGCTTGACCCAAAACAAGAATGTTCTTTTGCCATAGTCACTGGCATCACCAGCATTCAGGAAGGATAAAGGGCAAAAGCTCCTTCCATGGCCACAAAGCATCTGAATGTAGACATAAGTTTCTTCAGTGAAATATCTCCTCAGAATATCTTCTGTGATGCCTCCTTCTAAGTCCAAATCTGCCTGTACTGGTCCCAACTCTATAAAGGGATCTGAAATGCTGAAGGAGCTTCCGTGTATCTGAAATGCAGAATGATTTTCCAGGTATCAGAAATGCAGAATGAGTTTTCAGATATCAGAGCAGCCTCACTGCCACGCTCCTGCATGTGCTGTAAACTGGAGGAAGAGGCTGCCATGTGCCAGGCTGCAGCACCTGGGGCATTGGGGCTATTGTGTGTGCCCCTTGAATGCCTCTGGCATCAAACACACTGATCTGTGTGCACAGCTTGGACCCCAACAGGCTTCAACAGAGAAATGCTTTGCAGGTAGATGATGATTTCTCATCTCCTCACCAGACACCTGTCCCAGCATCCCTTTAACACTGAGAGCACAAAACCCACCCAGAGGATAGCAAAGTGTCACAGGTAGGAACATCTGTGTTTGATTCAAACAGATGTAAACCATGCACAGAGCTATTCCTCAAGTTCTTATGTCCTACCCTTCGTCATGTCCTGGTGATGCATCACCCAGGCATTTCTAACAAAAGCAATGAGAAAATTTTTGAAAACAAAAATTCCTGCCCTGTGGGAGCTGTTCCACTGGTATCTCTTGTGACAGGAGAGGGGAAGCAGAGCACTGCTTCACCTTTGCAGAGATCCCTGTTCTGACTCAGCCTCAGAAGAGGATGAAAATCCCTCACATAACCTCAAAAGATTTAGAAATCATGCTCAGGGAGACACCATCCCTTTGTGTCGCTGCTGGAGAGAGAAGAGAAAGTATCACCTGAAGTTGTGCAGTCATGAGGAACTGGAAGGGAACCAAGACAGATTGCAGCTGGATTTCTCTGCTCCCCGCTTTTCTACAGCTGCTAAAAAACCACCACCACAGAGAGTAAATGATGGAAACCACAGTGCTTTTAGCCCAACTCTCTGGCCTCAAAACTGTGTCATTTGGGGAGGTCTGGACAGGACAAGCTCCATGTGCAGGGCTGGGGTGTGGGACCACGGCCTGCAGGGACCCCGGTGCACACTGACTCACAGGCTGGCTGCTTTCATGAACCCTAGTGAGAACCTGAGTTTAGCTCACAGCAAATGCCTTTTGGGGATGGAAAAAAATAAAACAAAACAGAAAAAAAAAGAGAGACTGACCCATTTGAGTTCCATCTGTTGGGGTTTATAACTGTTCTCCTTATAATTGCCAACAGACAATGTGAATTGCAATTAGCTAATTGCTTGCTAACTTTGCGTTCTAATAATAGTCGTGTTCCAGAGTTATACAAGTTTGGAGGCTGCTGCTGTTCCCTTGCAACTGGCAATAATAAATAATATCATATTCCCTCAGCTTTGCCATTACTTCCAAGTTTCATCCCCAAGCAAATTGCTCCAGCATGTCCTAATCCCTGACGGGAGGGCAAAGGCATCAACAACATTCAATTGTAGTTCCCTGCACTGGGAGGGTTCAGCACATGCATAAGGATGTGGCACTGGGAAGCTGTGACTCCTGTGTGCCACTTGTCCCTGCTGCAGGGCCAGCCCAGCAGGGCCAGTAGGTGCCTCTCATCCTGGCAGGGTGGCAGGAGTAGGGTTTGCATTCCTGGAAATCCAGCCCTACCATCAGCATGTGCTTGGTTAGAGCTTTTTGGAGGTTTTGGGTTTTGTCTGGATTTTTTGCTTTCCCTTTGCAGGATCGGATGTGGCCCTGGCCCCTGCAGTGACATGTTTTATTACCAGTAGCTTCAATAATGTCAGCACAGCCCCAGACTGGAGCTTTCAGAAGCACAGCCTCTCCAGCAGCACAGCAAGCTGTGTAGTGTCACCACTGCAGTGATAAGTGGGGTCTGGATCCCAGTGGGGCTCCTGGGGAGAACAGGGGGCAGGGTGGGTGCAGAGTCCCAGCACCCACTGGATGAGGGGCACAGAGAGTTCCCTTCCACACAAGTGAACCCTTTGGCACCCCTCTCTGGGCTGTGTGACCTCCAGCTCATTACTGCCACGCAGATGCAGCTAATTGAGAAGCAGAGCAACAGCCTGATCCAGCAGAGTCAAGGCCAATGAAATGAACATCATTCCCTGGCACACGAGGAACTACTGAACAGGGAGCTGCCAGCAGGCTGACATCTCCAGAGCTTACATACTAATCTCATTAAACCTGACCAAAAAGCCTTTCAGAGCTGGGGGAGCCATGTCCAGCCAAAGCTGGGCTGGATTATTCATCTCTGGGGCTTTTCCACATGCCTGGTTCCCTGTGTTCCCATCCCACAGGCAGGGGGGTGTGGCACCCCAGCTGCCAGGCGTGATGCAGCACAGGATGGGCAGCACCTGCCCAAACCCTGCTGTGCCAGGGCTCAGCCCACCTGAGCTCTTGGCTCCCCAGATGGGGCTTGCACAGGGGCTCCTGTTCAGGTTCCTCACGAGCAGAACTTTCTGCCACTGCCTCAGGTGCCCCCCAGTCCCTGCTTCCAGCAGAGCAGCTGTGGGGTTTCTTGGTTCCAGAGCTGCTTCTCCTCTGGGCACAACTGTACTGACTTTCTCATTCCTCACTTCCCCCCTCTCCTGCTCCTGCCATCTGACTCACAAGCACATTTATGAAGTTTAAAAGCACTCCTTGTGCAAGCCATGCTCCAGAGCCTTGTGTTCCCACTCTGCTCTCACCCCCTTCCCTGGGCTTTGGGCAGAGACATCAGAACTGTACCATGAAAGGGAGTTCTCCTTGTGCAAGCCACAACAAGAGCTCTCCCTCACTGCTGTCCCCTCCCCATGGCTCAGGTGCACAGGGCAGGGGAAGGTGGATCTTGCTTAAACCAAGTAGCAGGACACAAGGAGCTGGGGGAATCCAGCCAAAGGAACAGCTTTGCTCACTTCTGCTTTGGCTTTCTCTGTGAATGTTTTCTCTCAGCAGTGGTTGATGAGTTTCAGACTGAAGGAATGTTAGGAAACGAAAGGGAGAAGGCTGTGACACATTGCATGATGTGCCAAGCACCAGTGGTGATGCACAGCAGCTGGCAGGACTCTGGTGTGCACCTCACATTTGCTGCCCCTATAGGACCTGCCACCCTCACCTTGGCTGTCCCAGCACACCCACAGCTGCCCAGCACACTCATGGCTGTCCCAGCACCAGCTGCAGCTTCTCTGCTCACACCAGCAGCTGGGGACCATCACCTGCTGCCCCACTCCCCCAGCAGTGGCACTGGCCAGGTCATGCCAAGGGAACCTGCAGAGGGTTTGTAGCAGAAGCCTCCACTCAGAGCAGGAGAGGAGATGTCAGGAAAGCTGCCAGGGTGTGGCAGCTGCCCAGCACAGCTTGTTCCCAGGGTCACTGGCAAGCAGCAGATATTGGCCATGGTGTGGCACAGGAGGGCAAGGTGCCACAGGACCACGCTGCATCCAGGGGAAAATCCCTTCTGCTACCCCCACACGGATCATTGCCAGGTGCTTTTGGCACCATGAGGCCATGAGGTTTGGCAGGCTTGAATTTATCTCCCAACCTCACAGGAGCAGAGCAAAGGTCCTGTTGGGCTCAGTGTGGGGCTGAGGCTGGTCCCCAGCTGACAAGTGGCCATGGACTACACACAAAAATGCTCTAAAGCTGACAGCATCAAATATTTCTTCTGCATCTAGTACAGTTGTTTAGGATTCAGTAAGAAACAAAACAGCATCTTGTAGGTTTTAATAAAGCTCTTGGCGAATAGTTCAAACACCAGGGGAGAAGCTGGAGAGAGAGGTTGAATTTATGGGAGCAGGAGGAGATCGTTTGCTTTCTTAGGAACTGGAAAAGATTAATAGTGTGCAAAGGCTCTTGGATTCATTCCTCACATAGCAGAATGGTTAGGAGACTTACTGGCTTGATGCTCTTCATTCTGCCTTCCCCAGGCAGCCTAGAGACTGTCTGGGCTGTGGAGAGAAGGACCAGAGAGAACAGGGAGCCACCCCATGTCAGCCCCAGTGAAGAGGTGGCTGTGGTATGCTGGGGGACAGAGGGGAACTGAATCTCAGGGTGCTTTGTTGGGAAATTAAACAGATGCTTAATATTTCTGTATGTTCTGATGTGTGGGGAGGCACTGGTACCTGGGGAGGCAGTGGGAGTACAAAGCAACAAGGCAAGTTCATCCTTCCAGCACATCCCCACTCCTGGTCCCCAACACAGAACCGTTCTATGACAAGGATCTGAACCCAGGGAAGGTCCAGGCTCTCACCCACCACAAGCATTTTGCAATCACCCTGTACCATGTGAGGTAAATCCTGAAGCAAATTAAAATTCAAGAAAAAGGACAGGAATTTCCCAAGTTCCACTGAAGACCCCAAAGCTCTTTTCCATCAGCTAAAACCTGCTCCAAGCCTCACTGTACACAGAGTGCAGGGCAAGGAGGAAAAGCCACTGGACACATATGGGAAGCCACAAGATGTGACTTCCAGACAAGCCAGAGCCTGTGCTGGAGAGGCAGAGTGGCTCAGGCATTGCTTCAATCCTGCATGCAGTCTCATTTGGATCTGGGGTGACAGACAGCCCGTGTCCCCAGAGCTGCACCAATGCAGCCTTTAGCACAGCCTGAGGCTGCAGCAGCTCCACACTCCCAACAGCCAGGACAGGACACAGCTCACAGCAGCAGGAGCCACTGACCATGTCCCCAGTCATCTCCCCAAAGGGAGTCAAATCCCTTTGGAAGGAACAGTCATCTCCCCAAAAACAAAGCTGGAAACTAGATGAGAGGATGGGCAGAGTCACTTACTTTCCATTGCTGGTCCCAGTCAGAGGAACACTGGACAGATCTCCTAATTTCTCCAAGCTGCTGTAGCTGGGAAAGTCCAAGCCAACAACCTGACACTTCACCGAGTATAAATGTAGCCATTGGAGTTTTTAAAAAAAAAAATTAAAATTGAGTGTTTTCAAGACTCAATAGACAGCCCTGGAGCTGTCAGCTATGGAAAATAAATTTCTGTGCTATTTATGGATATCTGTTATGCTCTAATTCAGGGGTGGAAGGCTGCACTGGTACCTAAAATATTTCACTGGGAGGCAGAAGCAGCTCTTGGGAACCCATGATCAGTCTGAATTTTCAAATAATACTAGGAAATAGATTTGCCCTTTCAGAGAATGAATGAAGACCTTGAGCAAAACTGCTAAACATAAAAGTTCTCAGACATCTGGAAAGAATTAGTCAGGAAGATGCTTGGGACAGGGAGCTCAGGCAAGCTCAGGAGACACCTACTGCAGATCTGTGTCCACAGGAGGAGGGACGAGGAGGGAAAGGGTTGGGGGGAAAAGCAGAAAGGGAGGATTGAAATGAAACCTCTGCAGGACAGACAATGAAAGCAGGCTCTGTCCACATGCAGTACAGGCAGCCCTGGAGGGTCTGTGGGGGTTGGGGGCCAGAACACATTGTCAAAGAGCAATCTGACAACTGCTCGTGCCTGTCCTTGCAAGGGCAGACAGGGCTGTGTGCTGAGCATGTCCCACGAGGGAAAGCTCATCACTGCTGCAGGCCAGATGTGTCCCCACTCACTGCACCAAGGATCAGCAGCATTTGCCCCTCCTTGGAGCTCAGCAAGGCAAAAGCTGTGACAAAGTCACAAGATAAACACTTGTGAAAACTAGAGAAACACTGAGTCAGGCTTGTGGGGAACAGAGCAAAATAGCCAGCTAACAGGTAGTGGAGAATGTTTGCTGTATTTTGGAGCAGATAAATACTCAGGCAGCCCCTCAGCAAAGTCACAAAGGAGTTCTGCTTCAGGCCAAGATGAAAGTCTCAAAGAATAAGCACAAAAACCATAGGGACTTGTGAAACCCATGTTTGGTTTATTAAATTAATCACAAAGCTTTTTATCACATATTTCTGCCTTGGAGTCACTCTACACTTCAGTTCAGGTGCCAAATCCTTTGTCTTTTCCGTAACCATGGACTTTTGTAATACACTCAGTTTTGAAATCTGTTTCAAATCCCTGACCTGATGCTGAAGCAAAGCTTTTGGGTTTGTTTTGGAAGTCTCGTGTTACCAACAGCAGGTCCCCATTTCTACACAGAACTGCAAAGGCTCCGCTGCACCAGAAGACAGCACTCACCCCTATGGGAGGAAACAAAACAACCATATACAAGTCAGGTGCTCCTTATAAATGTTTGTGGGCATTTGAATTTAGTAACTGAATTTAGTTTGTGCCTTTCCTGTAAGTGAAGAATAACTGTTTTCCAATGGAGTTAGCAGGAGGTAAATCTGAAAATCAAAGTGTGAGCTCTGTGTTTCCTGACAATTTTCCTTTAACAAGGAAGCTCCAGCTGCTAACTGCATTTTATTGCATTCCTCAAAGACAGATCTCCATGCAAGAATACTTTAAGAGCTTTACTCCAAAAATAAAGGCACTTGGATTTATTTTTATGGTTACATATATTTTACCAGTTGGTCTCAGACCCCTTAGCTCTGCCTTACCCACAGCTCCACTAACGTACAGCACAGCCTGGAGTCCCTCAGTGCCATGATGATTTTTTGCCTTTTCTTTTATATACCTTTTATATACCTTTTATGTATTCTGAGTGCTCTTAGCATACATACTTGTAATTCCTTAAGTCTGATAACTTAACATAGTCCGGCATTCTGTTAAGCCAGAAAACCAAACATCCTAAAGGCCTTGCAGCTGAAAGCCAGAAAGCCCTACATTATCTTGAAAAACCAAAGCCCCTCTAAATTACATCCTATCTACTAAGATTAAGCCCATCCAAGAGGGAATGCTTCAAGATGAGAAAATATCACACTGTTCATTCAAGCCTCTCATTGAAGCATCTTTATTAGACATATTAATTTTCAAAATCTATACAATTGTATATACAATCCATCGGGTGTCCATTTCAGTGTACCCCACCTTGATGAAGTGTTGCACCATAAGGATCCTTCTTAAATACCAAGGTAAAAACCCTTTACCCCTTAACCGTGTCTGGCTCTTAGTTTTAGGACCAAGGAAAAGGCATCACCCTGGCCTTGCATTTCATTCCCCAGGCAGCTGGAGCAGCATCTGCTGCTCTCACTCACCTCCCTCCTGTCTCAATCCTCAGGAAGGTGCTGAAATCTGGCACCCAGAGACATCCCTGTGCCGTGAGCAGGTGTCTGACTCAGCAGAGAGGAGCAGGAGTGGCCTTTCCACCTGCCTGCCAGCACATGTGACACTGAAAGGCTGAATGCCCACCCTGGCTCTGTTCATGGGGGAAGCCTCGAACCCCCAGTGACTCCTGGGCAAATGCCAGCTGAAGGGAGCTCTGCACACACCGGGAACTGTGTCCTCATTAGCAATGGGGTCCCTGGCAGCCATCCTGACAGAACACCCAGATCTGGAATGGAACAAACCACAACTGATCCCAATTAGAGCACTCTGATGCAGGACTCACTCACACCCTGCAGAGCGATGCAGACAAATGCAGCTGATGACATGGCCCATCACACAGAGAAATTAATCACACCAAAACTTCAATGAGTATCTCCTTCACCCCATTTCAGTCAGTCAGTCAGGGCATGGCCACTTTCAATGCAGAAAGCTCCCTCAGCACTTTCAGCAGGACTGTTGTGAGCACAAAGGCAGACATCAGGGCCCAAACATCTGGGAGAAACAGAAGGGCCACCACTGAACTGTGCTGAACATCTTCCAGAATTTCAATCCATTTGTTCATTGTGCAGCTGTCCTGAAGAGAGGCTGACAGGAGAGGGGTGTTGAAGGGTTGTATAGTGTGCACACATGCAGAGACAATTCTGAATTCAAGCTCACCATGATCCACTGGTTTGTGACAATGATACACCAAAACCTGAGCAAGGACGACACCCCTGATTCACCCTGAGCCCTCTGCTATGCTCCAAATCCTGTGTAAAGAGCACAAGGCTGTACAGCCACGTGAGCCCAGCCAGGGGCAGAACCCACCTCACCTCCACCCTGGGCAGGGCACCCAGTGCCAGGAGCAGGTTTTCTTTGCAGATGGTTTTCTTTGCAATTAGAACTGTGTGTGAAGAACTGCAATTAGAACTCGTGAAGCCCCTATCCCTGATGGGAGCACTGGCAGCCCCAGCCCCGAGCTAGCACTTTCCCAGCCCTGGCACCCCCCAGCAGTGCTGTTCATGGGTCATGCAGTGCCCTCAGGTGGCCGCGGGGATGCCCCAGGTTGGGGACACAGAAACGTGAGCACAAATACACCCACAATGTGTCCAATGCAATTCTTTATTGACTTTCTCCAAGAAGATGCAGCTCCTTACCAAATACAGATTTTAGAGACAAACACCCCACTGCTTCCCAGAACCATTCAGAGGGCCAGTGCCATGGTCAACAAAAGGTGTCCCAGAACTGTCAGCAGTGGCTACCAGAGTGATATTTTAAGACTGATTTCAGTGGTAAGAGAGCAGTGTACTGCAACACCCTTGAAAACTGCCCATGTCAGAACTCAGGCATCTGTGCACCTCCATAATTACATTTTCAAGCCAGATTTGCTTCGTTCCTCTTTCATCAAAACCATGACACATGCCCAGGTGGGATGAATGCCAACACACTGCTCAAGGACATGAGGTGACCACTGTTTCTAAGCCCCAATCTGACATATTTTCTTTATTTGTAAGGACAGAGCCCAAATATCTTTCATGGCACCAGCCTGAAGGACTCTGTTACACATCTGCAGCCCCTCATGTAAGTATCAACATTTTTTCCATGATACAAAACATCCAGGTCAGGAGAAGGAAAGGACAAATTCCACAGCTGGAGGTGACTCCCTTCCATCCTCATGGCTTTTTTGCCTCAGCTTCTTCTTCAGACACCATTTCCACTTGAAAATGCTACAGTTCAAGCATTTCATGCTGAGGCCAAGACTCAACTCATTCAGCTTCCAAAAAGCACCAGGAGAGCTCCCGCAATTCCTCATCCCCTTTGCAGCATCACAGAACACGCCAGAAGCTGGGGAGTACCAGTCCCTGCTGCCCTGTCAGGAGCCAGGTGAGCAGTTCACCTCTCGATGGTTCTCCAGGAACAGTGAGACCTTCAGGAGTGTATCTGAGACAGAGAGAAAACAGCAACTCTGTCAGCTTAATGTGCTGCACCTGTATTCTGTACTCCCAAAAAACTTTTCTAAAGTTTCTAAAAGCAATAAAAAAACGCATGGGTAAAACTGACTGAGCAGTGAAATGGGTCACTGATCCCTTGCTACACTGTGAGGGAGGATGTTGCTTCCAGCTGTGCCCAGCTGTGATGGTGAGTACTTTCAAGTGAAGCTGACCAAGATCTCAGAGCAGGTCACAAAGACTGATTGATTAGGGTCACCCACTGCTGCTGAGACCAGCACAGCCAGGCCTGTCCCCAGGGGACACCAGCACGGAGCCCTGGGAAAGACCCCTCGGCTCTTAGTACACGCAACTACCTTGAACAACGTCATCTTCTCTGTAGCGCTCCAAAATCCTCTCCCAGGACTGCGGGACAGCTTCCGCATCTGCCAGGCTGTCCAAGCTGAGGCGCTGCAGGAGCAGTTTGCTCTCCAAGTATCTTCGTGCCCGATAAGGACAACAAGAAGAAAACAGCCCCCCCCCCAGCGCTGCCCCAAGACCCCCAGCAGGATACAGGCGCCGGTAGAAGCGTTCCACGTCCTGCAGCCCCTCCAACACGTCGGCCAGCGAGGGGCAGCGCGGACCGCGCCGCAGAACCGCCGGCAGCCCCAGCTCGGCCGGGCCCCGCTCCTCGTACAGCCGCAGCACAGCGGTGGCGGCGGTGCCCACGGCGTCCCGCACGGCCCGCAGCTCCTCCCTGCCGGCACAGCGGGGTCAGCCGGGCCCTCGCCCCCTGCCCGCCCGGCCCCGGCCCCGGCCGCCTCCTCACCGCCGCCCGCCAAGCTGCTCCAGCAGCGCCTCGGCCGCGCCGCGCTGCTTCTGCCACAGCCGCGCCCGCAGCTCCGGGAAGGCGCCGAGCGGCGTCGCGTCCCACGGCAGCCGCCGCGCCGCCCGCATCTGCGCCGCCAGCGCCGCCAGCGAGCCCAGCAGCGCGGTCGAGGCTGCCAAAGCCGCCCGCGCCGCCTCCTCCGCCCGCGCCGCCGCCTCCGCCCAGGCCCGGAGCGCGGACACCATCACCGCCATCACGGCCCGGCGGCGCTCCCGCTACGNTGGGGCTGGCGGCGGCGGTTGGTTCGAACGCGGCACCGAGCTCGCCATGGCTCCCGCCAGGAAGAAGGGCGGCTCGAGCTCCCGCAGCAGGAAACTGGCGGCCTTCCTCAAGGACTTCGACCGCGAAGGTGCGAGCGGGAGCGGGAGAGGGGGGAGGAGGGGGAAGCGGAGCGGGAGAAGGAAGGAGAGCGGTGTCGGGGCCGCGGGCAGGGCTAACGCCGCGTGTCCCCGCAGTGAACCGGCGGCTGGAGCGGCTGCGGGCGGACGGGGAGTGCCTGGTGAAGGAGATCGAGAACCTGTACGATATGGCGATCCTGCGGCTGCCGCTGGAGCTCCGCCAGATGAACTGGCTCGAGTACTACGGTGCGGAGCGGGCCCGGGGGCTGCTGGGCTGGGGGAGCGCTTTCCCTTTGTGTAACAACCCCCAGCGGGAATAAGGGAGCAGCTGGGATCTGCCATGCCTGGAATCCCCGGGGAAGCATCCCACGGGCTGTCCGGGGATGCTGCTCCTGTTCTCTGTGCTTTGTGCTGGGTTCTGAACCCCTATCGTGCCAGCCCTGCTGTGCTGTGTGAGCTGTCCCAGACACGTCCTGATTTGTCTGAAATGTTTCCTTTCTAGCTAAAGAAGGAAGTGGAAAGACGCTGGAGGAGGTGGCTATGGTAGGTTTCCAACACACAGATAAAGCTCTCTAGAGCCATCACACACTGCTCCTCATGCTGGAATAGCGTGCTGGAGCATTACAAGAGAAACAGTTACATCAATATTTTCATAAATCTTTCTTTAAAATTTAACAAAAATAGATGCCTATTGTATATATGTGGGATTTACACGGTACTGCTGCTCCCTGTTCTTTCCTTATCTGCTAGATTGCACTCTCAAATCCCTGAGAGCACATGCACTTTGCAGTAAAGGAAAGCATTTCTAAACTGGTTGAGCAGCAGGGCATAGGCAAGGCACACCTGCAGCTGCCAACCAGGCACTGAGTCCTGAGGCTGTGCAGAGATGCATGAGAGGGCTCAGTGTGAGCACAACAGCAAACGTGGAGCTGATCTGGCTGTAACTTTTTTGGGGGTTTGCTCTACAACTTTGGCTTACAAGAACTTTGGGTTGCCAACAATCCCAATGGTGCCACAAGTGTTTTTAATTTTAGGCAGACTTGGAAATAGCAGAAATAGACAAGCTGACAGCAGGAGTTATCAATGCCCCGTTTGACATTGTCAAGAAAGGTGAGTTTAAGCACTGTGGTGTGATTGGTGAGGTGGAAGCATGTTGTGGTTACTTAACATGAATAATAATTCAGTTCTTGCTCACGTCCCTCAGTATGTTTAAACTAGGAAAATAATCCTACTTTTATCCCCAGTACCTGCAGTACCTCTAATTAATTTCATTAAAACATTCCAAATAATCCAAAGTAGTGCTCTGTCAACCATTAGGATTGCATTGGGATTTGGATTTCTGAAGCAAATTGTTGCCAAACCTGCTTGTAGCTGTTTGCCTCCCCTGCTAAATAATAATTTAAAGTTACTGTTTATTTAGATAACGCTTTCTCTTCCTAGTGGATAAATTCAAACGGAGTGTTGAAGCTGTTGAGGAAGCAGAGCCTCCATCACTTCCTCTGCCAAAGAAATCCAGAGTTGACAGCCAGTGTCCTTCAGAGACAGAGGCTGAGAATGTGAATCCAAGAACTGCCAAGGTGAATAGCTGTTCTCTGGGGTGACATTATTCTCAGGATATCAATTCCTGACTGAGCTGTTGGTTAGGGTTGTCCAGGATGCTCTGAGGGGGATTTCAAACAGCTGTTGCTTCCCAGAGAATTCTGGGGGAACTGGGGATGGGGGAAGGTCCCAGTGGCTTGAATGGCATTTGTTCTGGGCTCTTGTGCTATGGAAAGGGACTGAGCAAAACATTTTGTGTGGAGGCATCTGTTTGTGTAGACTCAGAGGGAAGTAACTGATCTAGTGAGTGATGTGTGCTTCAGGTGAAGGCATCCACCAAAAAGCCACCCGTGGCCAGGAGACCTCCCTCAGCGAGAGTGAAGCGCCTGAGCAAGAGGTAAGGGGGATGTCTCTGTCTCATCTCTAGAAATGGAGAATGAGAGTGTAAATATGAATATCTCTCTTTGGTGGGGTGGTCTTTGGTTCAGAAGTGGCAGGGGGGGAGAATTGTGCCACACTACAGGGGAAAAATGATGTGAATGAAAGATGAACAGCTGCCTCTCCGGTGAGAACAAGCTGTCCCCAGTTTTGGGGTTCACTGGTTAACAATAACCCCTGGGTTTAGTGGTGGCCACCTTCTCCAAGCCTTTGACAAGTGCCTGTATATTTGTTAAAGGTCATCTTATGGGCAGCTGTTAATTTTCCTTTAACAGATCAAGCAAAAACAGCTTTATCACTCCAGCTACTGGCAGAATGGTTGACATCTGTGCTCGGGGAGGCACCTCCATGGTAACACCCAGATTTGATTCCAGGTTTGTTAACAGAAAATAAATACATTTCCCTTCTATCTCTGATACAATCAGAACAGAGATCTGTTTGCAACACAACCTTCAGCGTGTCTTTGAGCCTGAAATGAAAGACTTGGACTAGGAGCGCTGTGAGCAAATCTCCCTCACTCCTGCCCTGTTGTTTCAGGGTGTTCAAGACGCCGGGTCTGCGCACGCCTGCCCTCAATGAGCGCGTTTACACCATCTCTGCCAACGGCAGCCCCCTCGCCGACACCGGGGACGCCGTGCTCACCCTGCCCCTCGGAGGGGGGGAGGTAATTCCTGACCTCCACCTGCTCAGGCAGGGCTGGAGGGGTGCACAGGCACCTCTTGGTGCCTCACCAGCTTCGCTTCATCCACTCTTGTCTCTTTACTGTGCCACTGCCATTTATGGGGGGACTGATTGAGCTTAAAAAGAACCTTAAGGGTCTCTTAGCCAGAAGTGGGACCTGCTGAAGTTGGTTGAAACAGAATAGGAGGAATGTTTTGCTGTGCATTCACTTTAAAATGTGAATTCCTAAAGCAGCAGTAGTGCCAATGTGGTAGGTTTGACGCTGGCCAAATGCCAGTGAACCCATAAAAAAAAGTCATTCAGTCATTGGCTTTTTTCCCCCTCACCAAAAAAATCATTCACTCAATGCTTTTTCCCCCCCTCACCAAAAATCAAGCTATTTAAAGCCACCACAGCCAGTAATGCATTAATGCACTACAGGAAAGGTGTGAGATGAACTCCTGTTCCAGCTGAATGTAGTTCTCTGCCTGTCTATGCTTAGATCTTAATCTCTTTTATTTTTTAATTTAACTTTTCTACTGCCTCCAACTGCTGCAGCTGACCAGACAGAAAACCTGAGATTTGATTTTGTTTCCACAGAGCATACGTTTGACAGCAAAGGATTTGACCAAGAAGAATTTTCTTCAGCTGAACCCCAAGGCCCGAGGGCTCATGAAGAAGCTGTCAGTAAGTCTGGGTGTTTTTGTCAGCCATGGCCTGAAGCTGTAAGGCAGTGCTGTCCCTCTGTCATCACTCAGGGGACTGTTGAGCTGCAATAGAAACTCCTTATTTCCCCGTGTCTTCAATTTTGGGTGATGTTAGAGGTGAAGAAGCAGCACAGAGCAGGGAAGGAGAGGCAGGACCTTTACATCACATCTGGCTGAATACACAGTGGAGAAAAGAGCTGTTGTCACTGCTCTGAAAAACAAAGTTATCCTTTAGGCCAGAGCTGCAGGTGGTTGTGGGCTGTACCAGTGTCTCTGAGTACTGACTGATTTCTCTTTCCTTTCAGGTTTGTCTTGCACAGGCTTGCAACGAGACAAAAATACCCCTAGATGGAAGTCAGTGAGCAATGACATCCCTCTGTAAATACATTTTACATTTAGGACTGCTACCTTCATTTAGTTCTTGGTCTAATTTGTATCTTCCTTTCATTGATCTACGGAATGGAAGCTAAGAATTAGTTATTCTACCTATAATATGTAATTAGATCAAAATAAATTGAATTTTTTTAATTTAGGGAGAAAAAACATTCCTTATTTTTTGTTTCTTGCAAGGTTGAAACCGTGACACTGTTCTCTTGGGGTTGCAGACTAGCAAGTGGGCAGAAATTATGATTGGCATGTTAAGAGTTATGTTCAGAGTAAAGAACTCTGCTTCTCTAACTTTGTCTAGAATTTTCTTTTTCTAGAAATAAGCCTGTTTCTTTGTTAGCTGGTGCACTGTCCTTTCCAAAGATGCCCTTTGTGCTTGATTGAAGCCTCTCTCTAGGGCTATAAACAAGGATGTTGAGACTTTGAAACCTTTTCTATATTTGAAACGTTCTACTTTTGGCAAAGCCAGCCTGCAGCATGGTTAAAAGGGAGACACACTGCAATGAGATCTCTTTGGTGCAGGGTATAGCATGGGAGAAAGCTTTTAGAACAGCATTCATACATTAACTTCCATTGGAGAGCAAACATTTTACTGTATGGAAGACCTTGTGTATATACCATGGATTTGGAAAACTCTCTTTAAGAGGTTTTGGCAGGTTCTAAGTCCTAGCTGCAGGTGGCAATAATATATCCCACTCAGCTACACATACACCTGCCTTGCTATTCTGTGCACATATTAATTAAAAGCGTCAATTATTTGAGCTGTAAATAAAAAATGTATGTGTTTATGGATGTGTAAGTTGAGATTCTGCTTTAAATACATCTTTACGAGGAAAACAAAATCAACTAGAATTTTTAGCCTGCCTAGAGAATTCTTCTTTTAAATCAACACTGTCTGATTTAAAAGCTCTAGTTACAATCTTTAAGATCAGAGCTTCTGGACCAAAGCTTTTCCAAAAACGATTTCCCTTAGGAGAGAGCAGGCTGCAGAGGAAGAGCTGCCAGCAGCACAGGAAAAAATCTTGTGGCTGTTTCACCAGGGATTGTGTGGTGCTGGTAACTGCACCACAGGCTGGCAGGGAAAAAGCATTCCTGCTTCCCCTGGCTGTGCCAGAGCTCAGCCCTGCTTCAGGCAGGGCTTCCTGTGACCTGGGGGGCCCAGTGTGTGTGCTGAGCTGTGGTGTGAGAACTCCAAATTCCTGCCCAAATTCATAATGGAAATGTGAAACTATTAATCAGGAGAAATAGTGAGCGAAGCAGGGAGCCAGTGAGGCCCCTGCTCTGGGCTGTGTTGGTTCTGAGCTCCTGTCCAGGAGCTCTCAGCATCCTGGCAGAGATGCACTGCCAGGTTTGTCATCTTCAACACCCTCCAGGTGGCCATTGATTCAATGGTAGTGTAAGACATAAATAGGTAACAATTCCATGCTTGCTGATGAAGGAATCAAGTGGTTTGGAACAAATTAGAACTGTCTCCAGACAATTTTTTTCATGCAAATGTTCTTAATTTGAAGGTGCAGGACAGAACATGCAGCTCTCCCCCCTGACCTGTATAATTCCACCAAAAAAATCTCTATTTCCTGGGTCAGGAAACTCTTTAGCATCACTGTATTAATGACACTTCCCCCTTTTCTGACTGGGGAAGGTGCATCCACACCTTCCAGGTGAACATTAACTATTTCCTTGTGTCTGGGTGGCAGGCTACATCTTGGCACCCAACGTTTGAGCCCCCCAGAAGAGAACACCAAGACCAGTGTATCTTATTTATTCATAGATCTCTCTCCCCTGAATTGCACCTCCCTGGAGACCCAGAATTACAGTTAAGAGGTAGGTTTAGAATTAGGTTATGCCACCAAACCCATAACATTTTACTCCTGGGGAAGCAGAAGCAGGCAAGAAGTGCCTCTCTCCCATAGGCCTTTGCAGGCACATGTTAATTCAGTTCTGTTGGTTTATACAGTAGTTCCACCCCCATTTACCTTATGTGTACACTGCCTAGAATGTTCTCTACTCTCCTGATCCCTACTGGTCCTGGTTTGCTGCAGTGCTCCACCCCTGTTACCCCATCAGTTCCCCTGGTTGGCTGCCCCCCCTGCACCACTTTCCCCTGTTCCCATTAAGTCCTGACCCTCAGATCCACCCCTTCTTCCCTGTATTTAATCCTGTGCCCTCAACCAGTCTTCGTTTTTTCTCCCTGGACTCCCTTAGAGGCCCAATAAACTTCTCAGATTTCTATCCAAAGACCCATCCTTTGTCTGTTTCGTCAGCCAGTTGTTTTTTAGCAAGTGTGCTCTGGGCTCTGAAAGCACAGGTCACTCCCAGAGGAACCCACTGAAGCACATTGCTTCACACCTCCACTCCATATTAGCTGTGAATTTCATTGCAGCGAGATCATATGGAACCTGTAGTGAAACTGGGGAGGGGGCACAGCTTGGCTGTCACCAGAGCTGGAGAAAGCAGAAATGTCCTTTTGAAATCCAGCGGGAGGAAGCAGAGGCTGCGGGGTGCAGCTTCAGAGTGATTTCAGCCTTGTCTCTGATGAGAGCAGGGAATAAATTGT
The DNA here is from genome assembly GCA_013397075.1 of Rhabdornis inornatus. NCBI lineage: Eukaryota > Metazoa > Chordata > Aves > Passeriformes > Rhabdornithidae > Rhabdornis > Rhabdornis inornatus. The sequence continues at coordinate 6,597 of VWZS01005688.1, read as the reverse complement.
CTATCTCAGAAAATTGCTGCCCACAAGCCACCAAGCTTTACACTCTCCTCACCCAGAAGCGTTATTACACTGAAGGGCAGGATTAGACAGGATTGCTAATTTTTACATTGCACACAGACACCAAAATCTCAAACACCCTCCCTTGTCTCTCCAGGGGAAGATTCTGCAGCTGTAGTTCCTGTCACAGCTCCTGTGCTCTGCTGCCAAGCCAGTGGCCATGGCTGCTCTGTCAGGGTCACATGGCCACAAGCCCAGAGCAGCTTTCCAGGGAAAGGTCGATAGTTATGGGTCAATCATCCCTACAAAGTACAAACCCTGCTGATGAGGCAGAGTTCAGGGCTGTGCTGAGCAGGGCAGCTGATGGGCTTCATACACAATTTTAATTTAATTCCTTTGCTCTGGGGGTAGGAACTGGAAGTGTCAGTAAGGTCTCAGCTGTTGTTGGTGTGTCCTGAGCAGGACTGGGACCCGATTACAGCACCAAACTGGACACAGTGGCCTGGGGGAAAGCTCTGCATCTGATGCTGTCAGATGTTCCTGTGTATTTCACTCTTTCCAAAATAAAAATTTAGGAATTTTCTTCCCACTTGTCTCTGAAATCTAGTGTGAGAGCCCTGAGACAGGATGGAGGGGTCAGTGACCAGTGGCAGCTTGCAGATCCAGGTATCTCCCTGCCCACCCTGCAGCAGAGCTTGAGCTGTGCTAGGAGAGAGGAAGGAGCAGCGCTGTGCTGCAGCTGGAAAGCCATCTCCCACTGAGGGTGACCTTGTGGCCCACGAGCCCAGGAAGCTGCATCCTGATGGCACTTGATTGATGGCATCTGAGTTGTTGTTCTCTCTCAATGTCAGTCGGCCACCTCTGCTGACTGCAAATGAAGGTACAAGAAACGGGGCAGTAATCGATGCCAAATGGAAAGTGCAGTTGGAAATGCCTCTGTCCTGCAGGGTGGGCAGAGGGGGCCCTGGCCAGGGCAGCACTGAGCAAACAGCTCAGGCCCACTCAGACACCCCTGCTTTGTCTTTCTGTTCCTTCATTAGTGCTCAAAAAGGTGACAGAATGCAGCTCCATGGGAATCTGCTGGACAAAGAAACCCTGCCAAGAGCTGCCAGCACTGAGTCCTGTCTGGCCAAGCAGCTCCTGCAGATCAAAATGTGCCAGAGCAGGACAGGGATCTGGAGCACGATGGCTTCAGTTACAGCCCAGAGTGCAGAGACAAGAGCACAGGGAGGCACGGTGGGGAGCAGAATACTCAGACACCAGGGCACAGGTCTCAGGGAATCCTGACCAGGCCTTTCTGTGCCTTTCTGTTCCTTTCTGTGCCTTGTTTTGCCTTGGCACAGCGGGAACCTCCAGGCTGGTTCCCCAGCCCAGCACATTCAGCCCTTGGGCAGCGTGGGGGGAGGTTGGGAGAGCTGAGCATTGATCAGGGGCTGCAGCTCAGCCCTGAGCACTGGATTAATTTGTGCATGAGTGCCCAGTTCCCCTGTACCTGAATCCCCAGCTTGGGTGTGAGCACCCAAGCAGGGTCCAGTGTCTAGCAAAATGGGAATCTGCTGAAGAAGTTTTTTTAAAGGAGCTGCTGACCTGGGGACCTGGACTGAGTTGGGAGCCCAGAGGGGCACCGCTGGTCCTGTCCCTGTGGTTCTCTCTGCTCTCACCAGGGCTCAGGGTTGGGAGGATGTGCCAGCACAGCCCCAGCACATTGCCTCAGCCTTGCTGTGCCCAGTGAGCAAAGAGATCCTGGGACAGAAAAGGGGTTTTTGCTTCTGCTCTTCCACCTGCCACCTTCTGGAGGTTTCCAGAGTGGGGGACAGTGAATCATCCTTTACACCTGCCATGCTTGAATGGGGCCATTCCATCCTGTCCCATAGCTCAAGGAGCGACAGTGGCTCTGCAAGGTGAGACCAGAGCTGCCTACAGGGACCCAAGTGACAAATCTCCAGTGACATTGTTGAGAGGAGCATGCACACACAGTGATGGGGTTGTAATGAATTAAGTGCTGTTCAAATTGCTGCAAGACTGCTGTAAGGAATGTGTGTGTGTTGTGAGGAGTAGGACTCAGATGTGATGAATATTGTCCATCAACTGTGATAAAAAGCCTATCATCCCAATATGTATTTTCAAAAATTAATTTAAGGCTGAAAGAGATTATTAAAAATGAGGAGAGGAAATTGTCTGAGATATATTTAGAGTCCCTTGCTAGGTAGATGAATTCCAGAAGTCAAAATACTGCCTGTGGGGTGAAAGGGATCGATGCTGATGTTGTGGTGGCTCATGATAAGAAGACAGGGCTGAGGCAATTCTCCTGCCAGAGGAGAGTGTCTGAGGAAGGAGAGGCCTTGCCTGGGGATGGTGTGCTGGGGAATGGTGTGCTGGGCTCCAGGAGGGACACAGTGCAGGGGCTGTTCTGGAGCCATCAGCCCTTCCCCAGGGAGTGCAGCAGGATTCTGCTCCCAGCCCCGGCTCTGGCTGGTCCCTTCCCACTTTCATTTCCTTCCTGAGCCTGTGGCCACTTTGCAGCTGGGTGGTGGGAACACAAGCTGGTGGAGGATCCTGGGATCCCAAGAGGAAGAACACTTCTGCAGAATGAGGTTTACAAGCAGCCATGTCTGGAGATGCTCAGGAGAGAGGCCCCCAGCGCTGGCGCTGGGTGGGCTCAGGCTGTGTCCCTCTGCATTTCATTCTCTGACATTAAGAGGACACATGTCCCTGTATCTGAGGAGATGAGCACGGCCAGCCTGCAACCTGCCATGCCCCGGACATCTGGAGAGCTGAGTTTTGATCTTGGCTGTTTCCTCACTCTTTCATTTATCTCTCTCTGCTGCTCTCGATGACAAGATCATTAGAAACCCAGTTGCTGTTGCTGAGCTCTTCCTCCCGAGCTGTGTGTAACTGCGGACGATGCCTGCAAGACAAGAGGTTTAATTGTGTTCTGCCAGCAGCCACGGGATGTCAGCCAGGCAAATTTAAAGCCAGGCTGGATGGGGGTGGGAGATGCACCTCCATTACTCACCAGCCTGGATGAGCTTTAGCTTTATTGTATCCTGAAATAGCCGGAGCCTGGGAGGTGCTGATTGAAGCCATTTGAAAACATGACAACATCCTCAGGACAAGAGGTGTCTAATCTAATGAAGCCAGAATGCATTAGCTAAGAGCTGTGCAAAGCGAGGAAAACACAATTAAAGCATTCCTGAGGACAGCTGTCGACCTGCATCAGGAACACCGGGACAGAGATATTGGTACAAGTCTAATGAAAATAAATTATCTGTTTGAAACATTCCTCAAGTCAGTGACAGAGCCCCTGCTCGGCTCAGCCTTGAAGGGTCCCAGCAGCCACAAGCTGGTGCCTGTGTGGGGTTCCCTGAGCAGGGCTGGTGGCACCTGCCTGTGTGCACTGGGGGCATGGCAGGGTTTTGTCTTTGCAGCCAAACAGCCCAGGAGAATGTCACCACCCCAATCCCTGGTGATGGAATAAGGGAGCCACTGGGATTAGTGCCCAGGCATGGCACATCAGGGCTTTCTGCAGACAAAAACCCTTCCCAAGGCTGGCACTCTGATACCTTTCTCACAGTTTGTTAACCAGGCAGAGTTCTATAAGATTTTGTCTCAAATAACCCCTTAAAACCCTTCAGGGTGGTGAGGTGCAGGGGCCAGTGCTCTGGCCAGGTGGGCAGTAGACTCTGCCCAGAGTCTCCCTGTGTGACCACTGTGGTGTTGGGGAAGTGGAAATGGAGGAAATGCTCCTTTTCCTTCAGTGCCCAGAGTGCTCTGTGCTTTGTGCTCTCTCCTTCCAGCTCTGCTCTATCAGAGCCACATTTAGGATCTGGGTTTCATGTTGGGCCTTTAAAGGGAGAGTGGAAGATGTTTCTATTCAGACTCTTGCTATCAGAAATAGTGATTAAACACATCCACTACTGTAAATCACTGGCAAGAGGAACTTGTCTCAAATCACGCTTCTTTGGCAAGAGTTTAAATTGACAGTGACAAGCTTATTTCTGGAAGAAAGTTTTATTTTGGGGAGTTTGTTTCGTTGTGCCACTTCGCATTTTGATGCAGTGTGATGTGATACCTAACACATCCTTCTTCCTGCGAGGCAAAGCAGGGATTTGTGCATTGCTGTGAGACTGTGTGTGCCTCACAGATCCACCCGGCTCTCCTCAGGAGACACAACACTGCTAACGATGCTTTTAACCAGCTCAGAAAAATTCTCATTATTTTTGGGGTCCCTGAGCCTGTTTTTCCCTGGAGGTGTACAGGAATGTCCTGATGTACATTCCATTACGCTGGGAGACTGTATTTACAGTCACAAACAGCCATTTATCCAACACAAAACTGCCATCACCCAGGAGCACCTAAATCTCACAAAAAGCTTCTTCATTGCCCTCTTAATCTTTTTGCCTCCTAGTGCTTAATAGAATTCACTTAAAATATTTAACAGCATAAACCCCCAGGGCTGAGTGCCATCCCTAGGGCTGCCTGAAGAGTCAGCCCCACCACCTCTGTGCTCAGGACTCCAGGAGTCCCTGGTCCTGCAGGGTTTGATGGGTCAGAGACCTGGCACACTGGCTGCTGCCCCATCACACCTGAACAAACTGAGGCACAGCATTCCCCTGGGATCATGTCAGCAGGAACAGGCTTCATTATAACATTATACAGAAGGGACTTGCAAGGAAAACCTGAATTGCCCAGACCTAAGCTGTTTTCCAAATGTTTCCCCAGGGTGCCTCTGAAACAAATGATTGAGGGCTCCCACAGGGATGTGATGCCGCTGCTTTTTTTCAGCTCCATTGTGGAATTTAAATTCTGTGGGAGTTAATGGGAATGTTTATGGCTGCACATGCACCAGTGCTCTGCAGGGCAGAGCAAGGGTAGCTCCCCACATGCTGCAGGTGCCAGGGATTTGTCACAGCACCTGAGGAGGTGCCCAGCAGCAGAGCAGGCAGGGGGATGACCCTGGATCCACACTGCCACTGTGGTGGGGACAGCCCTGACAGCTGTGCAGCACCACCAAAAGTGACTGTTTTTCAGGGAGTTCTATGAACAGTGGTGCAACATTCCTCCTGGGGTGACTGACTCCTGAAAGTCTGGTCTGTCAATAAACCAGAGCTCATTAAAATGACCTTTTAATTACTGACATCCTCTAAGCCAGATATCATCCTTAAAAAAAGGGGTGTGGGACCAGGTGCCCAGGGAGAACACCTTGTAAGTGCTCTTCACTGTTACAGAAACTCTAGAAACCTCTGAATAACTTCATGTCTCTCCTCCTTCCCCTTTGCTCCTGCTTTTGGGGCTCTGGAGGTGGCAGAAAAAAGGAAGCTCTAGCTTCCCATGCTAGACATGCTGTGGCAGTGGCTCTGGGACAGATCTGGACCTGCTGGCACAGTACAGCCCTTCTGCTTTTGTCTGTGCTCCTTCAGGGGTGGCAGCTGCCCAGGAGCAGCCACTGCACCGAGCGATAACAGCTGTTCTTTGTCTGATGCTGAAGGTGCTTGTCAGCCTCAGGAAGATAAAAAGGCTGAAGTTATTTACAATTGTGTAATTAAATGGCTGCTGTGCCTTCCAGGCAGCTCTTGTTGCTGTGCAGCTGGCCCTGCTCTAAGCGGCGAGCCACAAGTGCAGAGGCAGCTGAGGTCAGGCATGGCAGGGTTGGTGGGTGCTGCTGGCTGGCACCCAGACCTGTGCCAGTGTCACCCACCCTGTGCCAGTGTCACCCAGCCCTGCACCAATGTCACCCAACCCTGCACCAATGTCACCCAGCCTTGTGCCAATGTCACCCAACCCTGTGCCAATGTCACCCAACCCTGCACCAATGTCACCCAGCCTTGTGCCAGTGTCACCCACCCTGTGCCAGTGTCACCCAGCCCTGTTCCAGTGTCACCCAACTCTGTGCCAGTGTCACTCAGCACTGCACCAATGTCACCCAGAACTGCACCAGTGTCACCCAACCCTGCACCAATGTCACCCAGCCTTGTGCCAATGTCACCCAGCTCTGTGCCAAGGCTGCCTCAACTGGGCCACAATCCCCTGCATCTGTCCCGCCATGGGTACCCCTTGGCCAGCCAGTATGGGTGCACCCACCTTGTCCCAGCCGAGACTGGTGGCGCAGGGCACTGGGGACAGCCCAGTGTGGCACTGGGAGCCCATCCTTGGTGGGGCAGGAGGAGCTGGGGGGGTCTGGCCATGTCCCAGCCTGGGCAGTGCTCTTCAGGCACACTGAGACCCCGGGAGATGAATAGAAGGAGGAAAGAAGCATCCATCCTGGTGACACTCGAACCGACAGATTGCTGATTACCATGACAAATGGCACTTGCTTTTCCTGATAATTAGCAATTATGCATTTTCAAACCTTGCCCTTCCTGCACACCCAGGTTCTTTTTAACATTCCCAGGGCACTGCCCTCCTATCGCCCATATCCTTCCTGTGTGGGCAGGGTGGGACAGGTGGCAGCAAGGCCAGGCTCCTCTGACCCCACACTCTGCTCCCATGGCAGAGGTGGCTCGTCCAGGCTCACCAAGATGGGTCTGTGCAGCCTCTCTGCAGTGAAAGCCCACTCAAGGAAGGGGGAAGGTGATGGATTTTGTTATAAATGAGCACAAT
>VWZS01005686.1:367633-383386 GCA_013397075.1 Rhabdornis inornatus | reverse complement strand
TGTGTATCAGTGTTTGTGTCACTGTGTGTCACTATCTGTGTCACTGTGTGTCACTGTGTGTGTCACTGTTTGTGTCACTGTGTCTCAGTGTTTGTGTCACTGTGTGTGTCACTGTCTGTGTCACTGTGTGTCACTGTCTGTGTCACTGTGTGTCACACACACAAACCTTGGCTTTGGCTGAACTCCCTGAGGGTCTCTGTGCTCCAGCTGGGAGCAGCAAACTCTAAACCACTGCAAAGTCCCGTTAACGGGACGTTTATTCCCTTTTTTATTTTTTTTTCCTTTTTTTTTCTTTTTTTTTCAGCAGAAGGAAAATCAATGTGAAGAGGAGCTGAGCCAGAGCACTGCTCACACTGAGCTGGTCTCCAGAGCTCATGGATTTCCTCACGGGTTTCCTCATGGGTTTCCTCATGGGTTTCCTTTCCTCATGGGTTTCCTTTCCTCATGGATTTCCTCACGGGTTTCCTCATGGATTTCCTCGTGGATTTCCTCATGCATTTCCTCATGAATTTCCTCACGGATTTCCTCATGCATTTCCTCATGCATTTCCTTTCCTCATGAATTTCCTCACAGATTCCCTCATGCATTTCCTCATGAATTTCCTCACAGATTCCCTCATGCATTTCCTCATGCATTTCCTCATGAAATTCCTCACAGATTCCCTCATGCATTTCCTCATGCACTTCCTCATGAATTTCCTCACGGATTTCCTCATGCATTTCCTCATGCATTTCCTTTCCTCATGAATTTCCTCACAGATTCCCTCATGCATTTCCTCACGGATTTCCTCGAGGGCTCTCCCTGGGATGCTCTCCTGGCCCTGCAGCTGCTGCAGATGTGCTGCTGTGCATTGCAGCCCTTCACCACTGTCCCTATCCCCCTTTTTTCAATTTTAAATTGTTTTGTGTGCCTGTCTTTCCGCACGGGCTGCCAGAGCTGCACATTCCTGGCTTCTCTGCGGCTCTGACTCCTGCAGGGAAGGTGTTCAGGTGCCCTTGGAGAGCTCCCCTGAGAGCTGCATTGTCTGTGCCATGGGGAGAAAGGGAAATGATACTTTCCACAGAAGGGAAGCCTAAAACACCCAGAGAATTCCTAAAATTCCCAGAGAATTAATGAAAAATTAATTCCTTTTTTTTTGTACCAAAATACAGCTTTTGATGAAAAATTCTACGATTTTCAGGCAGTTCGTTTCCAATAACTTATTTCTATTTTTTATGAAAAGCAGATCCCTTTAGATAAGAATCTAAATTTTTTTTTCCAGAATCTAGAGAAAAATAAACATTCTGTCAAAAATAGTGCTCTACAAAAAAAAAAAAAAAAAATGTGATCCATTTCAATGCATTTGGTCCCAGAGTTATTGTAGCTGTGCAAACAGAACTGTTCAAATGTGGGCAAATGCATCCCCCCACCCTTTTCTCCTTGTTTCATATTATCTGTGCACTTCATTCACGAAAGGAAGATCAAAATCAACAAAAGTTCAAGGTCGGATAAAACATCATTGCAACAATTGCTGAGGGCTTTGGCAGCCTGGGGTTCCCAGGGTGATTTAAATGAGCCCTTCCAACCTTGGCTCATCAATTTCTGAACGTGGTGAACAAACACAAATATGTGCTCAAATTCCACAGCATTTTAACATTTGCTTAAGAGGGTTCCAAGGACACCTGGGAGAAGTTTCCAATTGTCACGTTGGTTCAGCACTCAGCAAATGTTTTGGGAATTTGTGGCTGAGCACGGTCGGTGGCACAGCTCGAAAGCCAGGAATTCTGCCCTTGCCTGGCTCTTATCTTCATGCCAATTACACAATGAGGATTAAAGAAATTAGTACCACAAGGTAATCCTAAATGGTCAGTTTAAAGGATGTGTCTTGGACAAGGATTTGGGAGGAGATTTTCCTTTTATCATGGAGGGGAAAACAGAGCTATGGAAAAACATTCTGCTCAGAGTCTGGTGGATGTAAATGCATCAGACCAAAAATGTAAGGAGAGAGAAAATATTGAAAATGGAACTGTTAAAGGACTGTGAGGAAGTGGGAGGTCCATCCACATCCAACCTTTCCTAATTATGCATTTCAGACCCTAAATAAAATATCTTTGATCTCTAATTACTAATATTGCATAATAGTAAAACTTTTAGCAGCATCCCATTAATCATCACAATCCTAAATGTGTTTAGCTGAAAGCTGGGCCTTTCAGAACTGTTCCCCAGTGGAGAATCCACCAATCTTTCAGTGGCATTTAATTGGTGGCTGTCCTGTTTAATCCTGGATAATTCCCTGAATGCTGCTCTTTAAAACAGGGCTAATAATAGCACATTTCTCCCAAGACATTTCTGTCTCACAAGATGGGAGGTCTCGAGGCAAAGCTGCATTTTATTATCAGCCTGGAGAGTTCCTAGAAAAATTATACCTGGAAAACCAATTGAGGTCATCAGGTGCTTTACAAGTAATAAAGATAATAATGGTTAGATAAAAACTGGATGACCTGAGGAAGCCAAGCCCACCTTTGAGTGGTCAGCCTGACACAAGGGCTGGGTACGAATTCAGCTCTCTGGATAACGCAGCAGAAGCAAGAAATAAACCCAAGCTGGGCAGAAACGAGCCCAGCCTCAGCCACTGGCGAGATGTGAGGGAACAATTGAGGCGTTTGTGCTCCATTTCGAACGGGCAGATTTAGTGCTTTGCCGGGTCTCACCTTCAGGGGCACCACTTGCATCAGGATGGCAAAGTTGGTGAGGTGGTTGCAGAGGCACAGCGAGTGGTTCAGGTCCCCACCGTGACGGACACAGCCCTCGTTGGACCAGACCCCAGTTCCATTGCTGGAGAGCACAAAGGAACAGAGTCATCAGTCTGCAGGTTAACGGGATGTGCACTGTGCTCCACAGGAGATAAAAGGGTCTGGGAGCCACCTCGGGCTGGAGACCCCACAAACACTGCTTGTGTCTTCTCTATTCCATCATGAAAATAGTCAAGGGAAATATTCACCAGGACAAGGCACAGATCAGACTCCTCCATGAATGTCTCTAGAGATTTCTTCCCAGTTTCATAACCACTGAATGGTAACTACACCATTTCCTTCCACTCTCATGTCATTCATGGCGTTTCACCCAGACCCAGATTTCTGTATTCTGTAGAGAACAAGTCAATAATGCTGCAAGCCCCCCAGATCAGGGTGTCTGTGCTGCCTGGCCCTGCCCACTGTCCCACCCATCGTGTCAGAGTAATTCAGGCTGTCTGAGCAGGGGCTGCAGTGCCCATCCCTGCCAGGGCTGTCCCTTCAGCAGCTGCTGCTGCACGCTGGCTCTGGCAGGGCAGGGTGTGGCTCTGGTCCCGGGGCTGGGCAGGTTCCTCATGCTCTTGGGGTTCTTTGGTGCAGTTTTTTGTGCAGTGAGTTTGCTTTCTCTTGGGGCCAGGGCAAGCCAGAATTCCCTGTGCTGGGCCAGAATTCCCAGCCTGGGAGTGCAGTGGGGACACAGAGGGCTCAGGTCACCCACCCCACTGCAAACAGGAACTGTTTATCTCTGCTGATATTTGTCCTGCAGATGGACTGAGTGATCTGCACTGCTCCCAGGGCTTGTTTTAAAGACAGGCATCACCTCAAACTCCTGCCCTTCAGCACCTCCTTGAGCTCTCAGAGCCTGGGGTAGGTCACAAACCAAATTAATGCCATGCACTGGGAACAAAACCATCCTGCAGCAGAGAGGCTCGTCTGGAAGGACACATTTCACATTCAAGGTGAAATTTTATCCTTCCCAAGCCCCCAGGGCCCCAGCCCCAGCGAGAACAGCACAGGAACAACGCCCCAGCCACACTCATCTGCTTCACTAAAATCTGCTTCTCATTTCTGGGACTTTGAGGAACCATAACAACGAGAACTGCAGCAGCCGGGACAGCTCAACACCCATGGAACAAAAGTTCAGTGAAACCATCCCTGTGCCCTTCCCAAGTGCCTGATGTGCAGGAGGGATCCCAGCATCCCACACCACTGCTGCATCAATCAGGCTTACACTGCTATGGCTCAAAACCTCTTAATCCCCATGAAATTAAAAATTCACTATTTGTATTCTTTCTCAATTAATTCACTAAGAGCAGCGTATTTCAAAATTAAAAAAAAAAATTAAAGGTATTCAGTGCTTAAAAAAAAAAATATATATGCTGCTTTTCCATAGCTCTTATTTCCTGAGTGAAATTTGAGGTGGTATTTATTTCCCTTGAATTCTAATTTGCATTCAAGGATATCATGTTCATCCATTCCATGCACTGGCCGAAATCCACAGCTCTGACATGCTGCTGTCACAGGATGCTGTGGCACAGACCCAGTGACAACAGCCCAGCCTGGAGCTTTGCCACCTTGGGACATGCCAGCACCTGCCAAGGGGACACACTCATGGCACAAGAAAAGCAGATTTCTATCAGTCTGCAGCTCTGATCACAAGATGTTTCCAGTTCCCAACTGCCCACCTAACCCAGGGTCTGGGAATAACAGGTCTCCTATTTATGGGAAGAACAAACAATCAGATTGTGCTTTTTATAAACCAGTGGTTCCATTTCTTTAACTATTTCCATGAATGAAAGAGAGCAAGAAGAACAGAGATGATACACAGCATCACAAAGTAAGTGCAGTTTAATAAAATCAAGTTAAAGAGTTTGGAATTATGCAACTTACCTATAATCCAGAAACGCACAGTAAAGATGAACTCTGTTACTCTTATTTAGTGCTTGGCTGTATTGTCTGGGCGTCTGCAAGAAAAAAAAATACCAGCCCTGAAGGAATGTTTAAAAAAGAACTAAATTCCATATTCAGCTACTTCACATCCTCATTGCTACAATAAATTCAAGAGGCTTATTGTAGATTAACACACCAGGACTGGCAGCAAAATTGTTCAGTCCTCATATCTTCCACACAAACTGGTATTCAGGCTTGATTTCACCCATTGGGATTAAATTTGTACCACTCTGGGTGAGAAATCTGTGGCCTGGTTAAGCAAACAGCAAAGCTGCATTGTTCCTGCACATCAGCACAAATACATGAGTTAATTTTTGCAGGACTGGGACATCATTCCTCAGCACAGATTTGGCTTCTTTGGGTTTTGTTCATCGTTTGTTCTCACTGAGTAATAAAAATGTCCCATTTTACGATTACTAACTCTGAAATATGTGCATTACAGTGACCAACTCCCAGACATTTTCTTTCCACAACAGCAGTTATTTTAAAACATACATTCAAACTGAAAGAGCAATGCAGTAATTCAGGATTTTATTTTAGCCCACCTCAGCATTATAATGACATAATTTCTATCTTCCATAAACAGGTTTAGCAACTGACTCAATCTCCTGTATTCCAGAAGCTTTGAGATCCCCTTCACTCCATTCCTGGAGCTCGATGACAAAATTATTCAAATTATATTGGAGTGAAGTAATAGTTTGATGCAGACAAAATATGCAAAGTAGAGGATCTCCAGTGTTTGTTCAGCCCTTTCTAATACATAAATCCCTAAAGTCCACATTATGTGGGCCCTGCCTTATGGCAATTTTTTAATTACAAGAGTGTTCAACATAAAAAAAATCACTGGCGAATTAACATTAGCTCTCAGATTATTGCAACACAATTCTGCTGTCAAGATGAAAACCAAGTTTTGCTTTCCTTGTTTTAGGGAACGAAGGGGAAAAAAAACAACAAACCACCTCCTCCTGCTGAAACTCAACCAAGTACAAGAAGTTCCTGGTGCAGTTCTCCTGTGTCCCAAGCCCGAGCAGGGGTGTCAGGCACAGGGCAGCACAGCCCCCCTGGCTGCAGATAACTGAGATTTCTGTCCAGCAGGGCTGCCCAGCCCCCCCCTGCATGGGGGCAGATAAGGATTTACTGCCCCAGCCCCCCTGCATGGGGGCAGATAAGGATTTACTGCCCCAGCCCCCCTGCATGGGGGAGATAAGGATTTACTGCCCAGCCCCCCCTGCATGGGGCAGATAAGGATTTACTACCCCAGCCCCCCCTGCATGGGGCAGATAAGGATTTACTGCCCAGCCCCCCCTGCATGGGGCAGATAAGGATTTACTGCCCCAGCCCCCCCCTGCATGGGGGCAGATAAGGATTTACTGCCCCAGCCCCCCCTGCATGGGGCAGATAAGGATTTACTGCCCAGCACACACCAGCACAATGGAATGTTCTCTGCTCATCCCTGCCCAGGTTCCCAGTTCTGTTCCCTGCCTCTCCCTGCTCTCCCCAGCCCCTCACAGAACAGCTGGTGCAGGTCAGGGCTCTGTGGGGACAGGAATTGTCACTGGCCCTTCTCCTGCGGCCCTGGGGACACCCTGGAGCCCTTCTCACCCGGGGACAGAGCCAGCACTGACACCTCACACCCGCACTGTGCCACCCTGGGGAGGGGGAACAGGACAGACTCACATCCCTCGTCCTCAGGGAACATCTCCCTGCTGCCCTCAGGTGTGCCCCTGCCACTTCTTCATGTGGAGCTTTGCTGGCAGAGTCTGTCCTGTTCCACCAGCAGCAAGGCCACGTGCCAGCTGTGCCAGCTGTGCCAGATGATGCTGTGCCCACCAGCTCCATAGCTGTGCCAGCTGTGCCAGCTGTGCCGGATGATTTTGCGCCCACCACCTCCCCAGCTTTCCTGAAGTAAACAAGAATCTGCAGGAATAACCTACAGTTGGCTTGTATGACAAATTATTTCAGTTCTATGACAGACAGTGACTAAAAAACCATAGAAAAGGAGAAAGATCTGCTGTAATAACAGCAAAGGTGGAACAGTAGCTGCCACTTCTGATTTGTAAGATTTCTCTAGATAAATCTGGATTCTAATACACTGAATGGAAAGGGCACCTCAGGGTCAGGTTGGAAGAAGACATGGCACTGCAGTCCTGTGTCTTTCACACAAATAAACCCCAGATGTACACTTTACCCTCAATTAATTTCTCTGGCAAGGGACAAGTCATTGCTTCTCTCCATCTTCACTCTAAACACAGATGTCACTCATCATGAACTGCCCCAAGTGAGGCCTTTCAGGCTCTGACCTGTCCAGAACTGTGCATGTACTCAGACAGAGATAGAATAAGCAAATCATAATAATGATAAATAAATAAATAGATTAAAGAATGGAAAAGAAGAGTCTATCCTAATTTGCCTTCTTATTTCTCTTAAAGAATCTGTCCCATGTTTTATCACCCATGATATAATCTCCACAAGGCTTTCCAGTGCCATTTATAATAATTGTATAAAATACTCATCTTTTGAGACTTCACTGGAGCTCTCAGCAGAACTGTCATTAGGAGAGAAAGCCCCAGCACAGAAGAAACTGGCTGCAGAGGAATCAACTGCCTCTGATCTTCAACAGCTCTACTTCAAAGCGCTCTCTAATCTGTGAGAAAGGAACTGACTGTACCTCAACATTGCACTTCTTAAGTTAAACTGTGTGTGACAGCTTATATGTGACTTAGATCCTGTAGAACTGAGGATATTGATTTAATGACATTGATAACAGAGAGCTTAAAATACAATTGAGCTTTTCCACGGACAGATTAAGGCACTGGAGTGTTATTAAAAGCATGTGAAAGGACAGTTTATGAGGCTTTCAGGAGAGGGAAAGTAGAAGCACACTGAGTAATCCAGGATCTGTGCATGTGCTCTCACTAACCCACATTCCTCAAATCATTCCTTCTGCATGGAGAGAGCTACACACAGCTTCTCCCAAAAAAAAAATAACCCACATTCTTCAAATCATTCCTCCTGCATGGAGAGAGATACACACAGCTTCTCCCAAAAAACCTAATCCACATTCCTCAAATCACTCCTCCTGCATGGAGAGAGCTACACACATACACACAACTTCTCCCAAAAAACCTAATCCACATTCCTCAAATCATTCCTTCTGCATGGAGAGAGCTACACACAGCTTCTCCCAAAAAACCTAATCCACATTCCTCAAATCATTCCTCCTGCAAGGAGAGGGCTACACACAGCTTCTCCCAAGGAGAACGACACTGCAAGGGCAGGGACCGTCCTGGCAGCAGGAAGGGGCAGTGCCTGTCTGCTGGAGCCTGGACCTTCAGGAAGGACGGGTGGGGCTCAGCATCTCGAGGGTCTTTTCCAGCAGGGATAATCCTGTGCTTGTGTGACTGCCCAGCACCCCCTGCAGCGAGCGCTGGCTCCAGGGACGCAGCCAGACGAGCAAAGCAGAGCCCAGAAACGAAGAGGATTTCCCAGAGGATGTGTGATGGGAGCCCCAAGCCGTGCTGAGTGCAGCAGGAGGCCAGGAAAGGGGGCTGGGGGCTGGAAGGGCTGCTGGGAACCCTCAGCAAAACCTACTGGCAGGAAATGTCGGGAACACAACTGCAGAAGGAGAACAGGCAGCCAGCTGCTGCTGGGAGGGCTTGCCAAGGACGAGGAGCCAAGCAGAGGGTGGGGTGAACCTCTCTGAGATTAGCTCGGCTCTCCTCTCCTCCCCTGGATTTACAAAGCAAATATTCAGCCGCAGAGCAGCGGCCACCAGGAGTGCGGGGTGTGCGCCTTTGGGGCAGGGCTGTCACTGGCCCGAGCCCAGCAGCTCCAAGCCCACTGTGTTTGGCTTCCTCTCATCCAGGGCAGCTCACAGTTCACCCCATCAAGGTCAATTCGGGGCCCACTCGTCTCTGTTTGCAAATACAGAATTTTGTCTAATTCAGAGACGTTTAAGCCTTGCTTTCTCAGCCTCCTTGAGTACTAGGGATTATTTTGAAGTTGGCAAGAAAAGGCACTAAACAAGCCTCTTGTCTGCATGTTTGTGACTTTTGAGCCACTCACAGCCTCACTTACATACCCCTGTGTGTATGATTCAAAACAAATTCTGATTCTGGCTTGTGGATTAAATTAGAGACTAAAATGATGTGTCTAATTTAAGGATTTCCTGTCCTCACAGTGACATCCTGGCTATTAGTGTGACCTATTCAGGGACACATGGTTTATTGATTTGCCTTTCCATCTATTTCTCCTAATTACCTAGAAGATTAAAACTTTAGGGTACATTCATCTACTCAGTTACCTGGAAAAAGACAGACAGAAAGAATAATCACCCATTTCTTTGGTATTGGCTGTTTTCTTCCAAGCTATGAGAAAACCACATTGCAACAGATTTTGGGCTTAGATCAGCCAACTGTTTTAATTTAGAGTCCATTTGACTGATTCACCCTAAGATGTAACTAGCATATGTAATGAAAAAAAATTGCAAATTGCACAGAAAGGAATGTAGGTTACGAATAGGGAATTAGAGTGTGCTGTGGATAAAAGCCAGCACACACTTCCTGAAGCAATGGACACAGGGCTGGGGGCTCCCTGGGCCAACAGGAAAGTTTGCTGGATTTCTTTCCTAATGGGACAATCATACAGTTAAAAAAACTGCATGAAATTACAAAGGGTGGGAAGCTGTGACAGACAGCAATATAAAGTTAAGAACGAGTTAAAAATGAAATATCAGGGGTTATAAAGTCATCTGAAATCAGAGAAAGTTGCCACATGGACTGGGTTTGATTATTCCTTTGCCTGAGGCTAAAAATAGTTGACATATCAATTTCCTGCAAGAATAGTGTTAATCAAATGTTACACCAATATCCTTCCCCAGTCCTCAGAGTTGTCTATTTAACAGCTGCTGGGCTGGGCAAGCAGTGTGAGAACAAAAAAGTAATGAAGAGACCCATGAGCAACAGACTGAAAAATATCTTGGCTGCTCTACCAGATATCATTTCTATAAGAGAGAGAAAAAAGGAGGAGGGAATGGATGGGGAAATTGCCCTGGTGCTTTCTTTTTTAATTAGCAAAAAATTTACTGCCTTCAAATATGTAGAGCATCAGAAGATCTTGCTATTTTTATGGTACCAGGTCCACATGCATTGGAATAAAAAAGCCATTTTCTGAACAGGATCACATCTTTTTTACAGCATGAGCAAGGGGCTTCATGCAACAGCTGCCAAGCAAACATCTGAGCACTTGCAGATGTCAGTGAGGGCTGCCAGGCCCTGTGCTCTGTCACACACTCATTTATGATTTACAGAAACTGTCCCTTGCTGCTTGTCCTGCTTCAGCTTGTTCCTTTGCTCCATGTCAGGTCACCTGCCCACAGCACAGGTGAGCTCCTGGCACCTGGAGAGGCTGGGACTGCTGCAGTGAAATTGTACCATGGCACAGAAACTGCTGAATGCCATGGCACAGGAATTGCTGAATGCCATGGCACAGGAACTGCTGAATGCCATGGCACTGAAACTGCTGAATGCCATGGCACAGGAACTGCTGAATGCCATGGCACTGAAACTGCTGAATGCCATGGCACAGGAATTGCTGAATGCCATGGCACTGAACTGCTGAATGCCATGGCACAGGAATTGCTGAATGCCATGGCACAGGAATTGCTGAATGCCATGGCACAGGAACTGCTGAATGCCATGGCACAGGAACTGCTGAATGCCATGGCACAGGAATTGCTGAATGCCATGGCAATGGAACTGCTGAATGCCATGGCACAGGAACTGCTGAATGCCATGGCACAGGAACTGCTGAATGCCATGGCAATGGAACTGCTGAAAGAGCAACAGCTCTTCCCTCTGTTTCTCACAGCATCGAAGTCACTTCTTCCCAAACTGGAATTTTGGCAACAGAAACTGCCTGCAACCCTTGAATTAAAATTATAAACTCCCTAAACACACATGCACAGCTCCAGGTGGCTTTTCCTTAATTTTACAGCTACAGAGTTGCCACCCTAACAGAGAAGCTCCACTCATTTCATCCCTCTGGCACTCAGCATCAGGGGTCAGTGCTGAACTCGAGAATTCCTGAGCACAAAGTACCTGGCTCAGCCTCACCAACCACACATCCTTGGGGGCTGTGCTTTCACACATTCCTCAGGTCCAAAATCTCAAATATCTCACAATGCATTTCCCCTTTTCCCCTGTTCTTTGCCCCGGGTGCCTGTGGGTGTTTGTGTGGGCAGGGATGAGGAGCTGCAAGCCAAAACTCTCAGTTTGGAGCCACAACTGCTCAGGGTGCAGCTCTGCAGTGTACAGCCACGCCAAACACCACTGACTGCAGCCTGCATTAATCACAATCCATTGATAACAACCACAATATTGTAAATTGTGCAGTGTACAGCCACGCCAAACACCACTGACTGCAGCCTGCATTAATCACAATCCATTGATAACAACCACAACATTGTAAATTGTGCAGCATACAGCCATACCAAACACCACTGACTGCAGCCTGCATTGATAACAATCCATTGATAACAACCACAATATTGTAAATTGTGCAGCATACAGCCATACCAAACACCACTGACTGCAGCCTGCATTAATCACAATCCATTAATAACAACCACAACATTGTAAATTGTGCAGTGTACAGCCACACCAAACACCACTGACTGCAGCCTGCATTAATCACAATCCATTAATAACAACCACAATATTGTAAATTGTGCAGTGTACAGCCACGCCAAACACCACTGACTGCAGCCTGCATTGATAACAATCCATTGATAACAACCACAATATTGTAAATTGTGTTGATGAAGGAGAGCACAGAAAGGTTAAAAACCAGCTCCAGAAAGAAGCAGGTTCATTTTCACTAGAGATAGATGGAGCTGCCTTGAATGGAAGATGTGTGCAAATAGAAATTGCAGGATAAGGACCTTTGAAATTCAATTTGGGGAGCAACTGGGTTACATCAGTAAATATTTGATGTTTAAAAAATTTAAATGCCAGTCATTGAGAAGCAGAGCTCAGCATGGCAGCCTCTCCTTCTGTAAGCACCAAGAGACACAGAGCTGAGCTGATGATCTGCAGGAAAAGCTGCCTTAATGCTAAAGTGAAAACATTTTTCATGTTCCTTTAAAGCACAGCTCTGTTCCAAAGAGGTGAAAATATTAATATTGTCTCTCAAGAAATAGTCTCATTTACATAATTAGCAATACAGCAGTCAGGGAGTTTTGATGTGTCCTTACAGTTGAACAGTTATACACATATATAAGAGGAAAATTAAATGTGCAGAGCCATCTAAACCTGTACTGAAGGATGGGCTGAGGGCAGAGCCAAGCCAATGCCGCAGGTGCAGTCTTGCCTCTTCACATTTTAGCAAATCAATCGAATGGAAGGGCAGGGGAGCTGCAGGTCCCTTCCTGTGTGTCATTAACAGAACTGTTCATGCAGAGCCACGGCCACCAGACCTGGGACCCTCCCCTTTGCCTTTGGCTGGCTCAGGGCACAACCTCCAACCAGACATTGCCTCTCCAAAATTAATGAACTCAGGCTGCCTCCAAAGACATCTCATTCAAACCAAGTAATTAAAAATGCAACTTATTCCACCCAAGGTGCCCATGCTGAGGCAATTCCTCATTGCTTAAAAGGCTTTATTCTGATTTAATGGATGCACAAAAGCAGCTCTTCTGCTTTCACCTGTGTCCACTCAGCTCAGAGCTCCAGAACATCTCACTGCACAGAAGAAGAAACCCAGTGTGATTGTCAGAGCTCAAAAAGAGTTTGTTTTTCCAATTGGCAAATAAACAAAAAAAAGGAACTATCTTTGTTTCAATGGCAGATGCACCTGGAAATCACCCAGGGGCCATAAACCCCGTGGGCCCTTCTCCCATACCCAGGATCTCATTTCTGTCCTCGATGCTCTGATCTCTTCCAGGGCATCTGAGTGGAATGTGCCAGGCTGGCAGGAGCTGAGGAGCATGGAAGAGGCAGAGCTGGGAGAGCCAAAGCCCCTGGGCTTGTCCTGGCTCCCCCAGGAGGTGGCTGTGGGATTTTCCTGGCCCAGGCTGGTCCCTGCAGCACCCGGGCTGATGTTCCCTGCCCTGGTCCTGCCCTGGCTGCTTCGTGCTGCTGCTGCTCTCCCAGGCTTGCTCCTTGAAAACTTTATTTTGTTTATTAAATGCAAGCAAACCCCCCTTATGGAGCTGTCAGTGCAGACCATCCTCCAGCCCTGCCAAATCCTGCTCACACCCCGCTGGAGGCTCACAGGAATTTTTGGGCAGATGAATCAAATTTCAGCTTTTCCCCACCCGCCTTACAAGCAGCATCATGCAATAGATTTTGTGATCCTGCTGATACAAATCCACGATAACTTTCCAAAACTGCTTAATGAAATAGGCAATGGTGTCTTTTGTTAAGGTTTTTTTGTTTTCTTTTCTGTGCATTTTTCTGCCACTCTGCATTACTGTATTAAAGTGTGTCACTTTTCTAAAACAAGAAGCAGATGTGCCTTCTATGCACCCTTCCTTAATCTACTGTTTTTCTTAACTGATGTGAAAGTATTCCCAAAGGAAAACAACTGGCGTTGTAGAAAAAGCTATTTATATAAAATATATAATTATTTATAAATTATTTATACTTTATAACACGTTCTCTAATCCAACAAAACCACAATGAAAGAAGCAAATGAATCTTGCTCTCCCCCCATTCACCTGCAGCACTTTGACAGAGGCAGGAATGTTTCCCTTTGCCCAGAAATGTTTCCCTCTGCCACACGAGCCAGCAGAGAGCTCTGTGGCAGGAAACTCTGTGGGGGCAATGACAGGAGCTGTGACAGGGCCCAGAAGGCAGGCAGAAACCAGAATCCCTTAAAGGCATGCACACAGGACAATCACGTTTAAAAATACTTCTCCTATTAGGCAATATTCCCACAATTCTTAGTTTCCAAAACAGTGCCTGCACTTTTCCTCCTGATGGCTTTTTTAAATTTTTTTTTTAAGAAGAGAAACATTTGCATCAGACAAGAACCATTCAAGCCTCCCAGCATTTCAGCTGTGGTTCCCAGTTCCTGAGGCTCAGGGAATTTCAGTGAGAAACAAGAAACCCTGAGGCACAGCACCCCCACCCCAGCATTGCCTGGAGTTTGGAAAACCAGATTTACCAAGCCCAGGTGGAACTGGGACCCACAGAACAGAGCTCTGCTGCCTGCAAATACCGAGCTTCAGCAGCAGCAAGAAGTTTGTGCTGAACTCAGAAGCAGCACAAAGCTGAAAATCCCAGCAGCAATGGCAAAGTCTCACTGAGCCTTCCTGGTCCCAGGTACACACCTCTCTGCCAAGCCAGAAATGAAATCTGAGCTAGCAAACATCTGTTTCCTACAAGAGTGAAAGTCATGATTAAGAATCAATCCATATTCACTCATATTTATTATGGAGAAGGCTTTAGAGATCTTTTAGGCAATTTTTCACACAGCAGACACATTGTAGCTATCCCAAGATCCACTTCCAAGTGAAGAAACCGTCCTACGACCTTTTCTAAACACATTTTTAAAAAGCACAAGGATGCCCTAATTTTCCTTCACAAAGACTGAACAGAATCTGAGCCCTTCTCTTTGAAGAGCACAAGGACTCTGGCAGCCTGGAGCAGTGAAACATTAAAATTTCACTTATTCTGCATGATAATAAGAGGAATAATGAAGTGTTTATGGAATATTTGGGAATAGAGCTCAGGGGATGCTCAGGGGATGCTCAGAGGATGCTCAGGGGATGCTCAGGGGATGCTCTGGGGATGCTCTGGGGATGCTCTGGGGATGCTCAGGGGATGCTCAGGGGATGCTCAGGGGATGCTCAGGGGATGCTCAGGGGATGCTCAGGGGATGCTCAGGGGATGCTCTGGGGATGCTCAGGGGATGCTCAGGGGATGCTCTGGGGATGAGCAGTAGGAGCACCCGAGGAACAAAGACCCCAGGGCACAAAGCCCGTTTGCTCTGTGTGCAGGCACAGGCAGTGGGACCCTGGGGTGCCAGGAATCCTCTGACAGGAGCCAGGCTCTGCTCCAGCTCCTCTGGAACCCCCTGGTCCAGCCAGGCTCTGATCAGGTCTGCATTCCACGCTTCAGAAAAACCCAAGCTTTTGTCAGATATTCTGGTTTGCCCTCATCCATCTCCAGAGTAATTCCCTTCCAAACAACAGACCATGTTCTAAAGGGAGTTTTGGAGACATGATTTAATGGAAGCTTTAGGAGGAGTTTTAATAGCTCACGTCAGAAACAGAGTACCAGGCTTAATGGCGAAAATATTTACCAGTCAGTACGTTTGTTGTTAATATATTTTTTTTAGGACGGGATTTATATGTTAGCATTTTCCATTCTCGTTAAACCCTGGCCCTGCGAGCGCTGCCTCTGAAAGGCAGCGCCTCCCATTCTTTGTGAATTATATGTGGCAGCCTTTGTTTTATACTGACCCTAACATCCCCTGGCTGCTGCTAATTGTCGTTTATCCTTCCCCGGCGCTGCTAATCTCCCGGGAGCAGCGGGACAGGCGGGCAATGGGAGCAGAGCAGTGCAAATAATGCCAGAGCACGATAAACATCGCAGGGCCACGGCACAGCTCGCACAAGAGGCAGCGCCCCGTCCTTCTCCATAAGGCTGCTGTAACCAGGCTGGAAAAAAGTGACAAAAAACTTCTGCTTGCTTAAGGACAAGATATTCAGGCCCGCCAGGAGAGATAAGGGAATGTTTATTTTGTGTGATCAAAAAGTCACTTGGATTCAGGACATTTGGTTTTATTCCACAATTCGCTTTTCCCGTGTGGCTTTTCACAGGTGCTTTCCCGTCCCTGCGTTTCACTTCACATCCATTATCCAGCCTATTTACCCTGTAATGTCCCGGACTAAAACACCGCTAAAACACCTCGTTCTGCACAGGGAGAGCCCAGATGAGCCCCGCAGAGAGGAGAGAGCAAAGGGCAGAGAGAAAAGAACAGAGAACAGAGAACAGCCCGTGCTCACACACCTGGGATGGGATGAGCA
>VWZS01005686.1:341294-367368 GCA_013397075.1 Rhabdornis inornatus | reverse complement strand
GGATGGGATGGATGGGATGAGCACAATGGGATGGGCACAGAGGGATGGATGGGATGGATGGGATGGATGGGATGGATGGGATGAGCACAATGGGATGAGCACAATGGGATGGATGGGATGGATGGGACGGATGGGATGAGCACAATGGGATGAGCACAGAGGGATGCATGGGATGAGCACAATGGGATGAGCACAGGGGGATGAGCACAGGGGGATGGATGGGATGGACACACACCCAGCTCCACTTGCTCCAGTTCTGGCACACAGGCAGCCACAGAGAGAAAATGATCCGAAAACAGAAAGTTACCCCCACAAAAAGGCAACTTTCCTATCGCTTCAATAAGTTACAGCTGCTGTCCTGAGTCAACAAATAAAACAAAGGAGCCACGGCCAGGGGGACAAGGAGTGGATCAGTGCAGATCCAACACCCAGCTGGGCCTAAGCTAATCCTGCAGAGATAAAAGCTCTCCTCCACAATGCCTCATGAGCTGCAGAGAGATGTAACACACCCTGTGAAAGATTACTGCTTAGATTTTAGCACCTCGTCAAGATATTACACTCTCCTGACCAGATCTCTCAAGGATTAAGCTGATGGGTTTCCAGTACTGCTTTTCAATTTTTTTTTTTTCATTGTGAGGAAAAAAACAAACTCCTCTCTTGAGAACATTTGGATTTTTTCCCTCTGATTTGGATCTTTTCTCCCATTCCTGCACATTTGCCAAACATGAGTTGTCTTTCAGTCTGTTGCATGAATGGGGATGAAATCCACAGAACTATTCTGTGTCATTTTTCATTCACAGGAAGCACCAGGGTGCCAGAACTATTTGATGTGTGCATCAACCACATCCAAGGAACTGAGAACCAGTCTGGAATTAGGCCTGGTGCATTAACCCCAGCTATGGGGTTGAGCAATGTGAGACTAAGCCATGGGGTTGATTTTTCAGATGAGGAAATAGGAGTCAGTGAAGCTGTGTGGACACCCCAGAGCACAGACAGAGATGTGATTGTTGGTACAGCAGGGGCACAAAAACAACCAGGCTGCTCCCACTGCAGCATCAGCATCATCTCCCTTTCCTCACACAGCCAGAGCCTCCCCCGGCTCCCCACTGGGCACCAAGGAATGGCAGAAAACCCCAAATCCCTCCATGGGGATGGCAGGGAGTGCAGGGGTGGGAGAAAACCCCAAAACCATCCATAGGGGTGGCAGGGAGCACAAACCCCAAATCTCTCCATGAGGATGACAGGAAGCACAATCCCCGAATCCTTTCACAGGGATGACAGGCAGCACAATCCCCAAATCTCCCCAGGGGTGACAGGGAGCACAATCCC
The DNA here is from genome assembly GCA_013397075.1 of Rhabdornis inornatus. Lineage (NCBI taxonomy): Eukaryota > Metazoa > Chordata > Aves > Passeriformes > Rhabdornithidae > Rhabdornis > Rhabdornis inornatus. Next base: position 366,039 of record VWZS01005686.1, on the reverse strand, counting down.
CAAATCTCCCCATGGGGTGACAGGGAGCACAATCCCCAAATGTCCCCATGGGTGACAGGGAGCACAATCCCCAAATCTCCCCGGGGTGACAGGGAGCACAATCCCCAAATCTCCCCGGGGTGACAGGGAGCACAGTCCCCCAGGCTCCCCCGGTGGCTGCTGAGGGCTGGCTGCTGCAGCCAGGTCCCCGCTGTCCCTCGCAGGCAGCTCCTGCCGTGGGCTGGGAGCCCCTCCAGGGTGGCTCAGTGCCAGCCCTGCTGCTGCTGCTGCCTGCAGCTCGGATTTCCCGGGATCCCGGTGACCCGCGGCTCCCCCTGGAGCCGATCGCGGGGCTGGGGAATGCAGCTCTGCCCTGCTCACCTCAGCTCTGCAAAGGCTCCAAACTCGCTTGGCCACTGGGACAACAATCTGAAATGGGCAAAGGAGGAGAAATGATTTTCTCCCTTCAATGGCAGCCCTGCTGTGCTCCTTTCCTTTCTCTTCATTCAGGGAATGTCTCCTGGTGGAAACCTGGATTTTTAAGCATCTGCTCAGGATGCAGTGGCCAGCAGTTACCTGCTGTACCTGAGTGTGACATTCTGGGACACAGCCACCCTGCAAAGCAGCTGGTGTGTTGTCTTGTCTCGCTTCTTCTTTAAGGAAAATACATTACCCAAATGGTGGAAATGCTTTTGGATCTAATAAAGTGTAATCCAATGTCAACAGAAATGGCTGAGTGCACAATTTAATTTACTGGGACAATCCTGAAGGCCATCAGAACAGTTAGAAACCAAAAATCCCAAGCCTTCAGCAGAGCTGCTGCGTGCCAGGAGCTTCCCAGAGCTCAGAGGCTGCTCCTGCTGAGCCCAGGGGAAACTCCAGAGGCTGCAGTGGCTACAAGGCACAATCCCCTGAGGTAAATCCCCTTTTCTCAATCCCCCTGCTGCGACCTGGAGTTATTAAAAGAAAACCAAAGCCCACTTTTAGGAACACAGTGTCTCCCAGCATTGCAGAAACTCTTCCAGTGTCATCTGAGTGCCAGTCCAGGGTGTTTTACAGAGTGTGAAGATTTCTTTCTTTTGCTAAACATGTTATTTTTGGAAACATTCTTGCTAGTGCTCATGGGAATATTTCCAATGGGACAACACTTCCAATTAAGACCTCTTTATAAATAATAAGTGGCTGACAGCCTAGAAAATAAATGTATTTTTTATTAAAGAGATGATGGCTGACCTGGCCCAGAGTGATACACAATCCAAATAAGCCAAGAGATTCCTTCCAAGCATGACTTATGACTTCAGAACATTTTTAGTGCCCTCATAACCAAAAATGGCCCACACTGTGCCTCTCTGCCCCGTGCTGATACCTTCCACTGCTCATCCAGACATAAAAGGTGATTTATTACAGAAATGTCAGGCCATTTCCTGCATCCATGAGAGGCTCTTCCACAAACCCTTGTGGTGAGCAATTCCAAACCAAGCATTTCTAAAATGGAGCAAAGGAGCAAATCCACCTTCCCCAGAGATGTTTGGATGCTCTGCAGCACAGTAAAGGACCAGGGGCACCAACCTCTGGGGCCCTGGGGCTGCCCTGCACACAAAGGGCTTTGCTGCAGCTCCTGGGGCAGCACACAACCCCCACAAACCCCACAAACCCCCACAAACCCCACAACACCCACAAATCTGCAGTTCCCTGCTGGGATCAGATCACTGCAGGGACAGCCCTGGCTGTGCCCACCCATAAATCACGAGTTGAAAGCACCAGAGTGAAACAGCCCCGACCATCAATACAAAGAAAAGAAATATAATTTAAAGGCAATCTTCTGGTTTATGGCCAGCCTTTCATTGTGGTCTCCTCGTGCTACACAGAATTAAAAAGGAGAAGAGCCTGAGGGAGAGGAGAGGNAAGAGAAGAGAAGAGAAGAGAAGAGAAGAGAAGAGAAGAGAAGAGAAGAGAAGAGAAGAGAAGAGAAGAGAAGAGAAGAGAAGAGAAGAGAAGAGAAGAGAAGAGAAGAGAAGAGAAGAGAAGAGAAGAGAAGAGAAGAGAAGAGAAGAGAAGAGAAGAGAAGAGAGAAGAGAAATGTCAGCCCTCTCCTCTTGGACTCAGCCATGCACACGAGGAGTCTCTCACCTGTCTCAGAGCACAGAGAGAATTGCATGGAATGAAATAAAATAAAACTTTCAGAAGTAGCAAAACCCTCTCTGAAATATCATTTACCCAGAGAATTACCCCTGACGCCTCCCCAGTCCGTGTGGTTCCCCCCTCTGGTGCTACCCAGTGCCCTTGGTGTGTTTAAGTACGCAGTGCTCACAGTGGAGGGCAAACAGCAGCTCAGGGAATCCTCTGAGCACTTCCACCAGGGCTTCAGTAGCACTGGCAGCTCTCTTATTTCTTTTTTACACACTAATGCTTCATTTCTGCTTCTTTCCCACCAGCAAGATATTGATCCTGCCCAGCTTTTTCTGGAGCTTTGTTCCTACTTCTCTTGCCATGGTTTGTCTCGGCACAATCCCCCAAAAAAGTCGTTTCCATGGTGAAGCTGAGCAGGGCAGGAAGAGCCACACCCGATGTCTCAGGGGAGCCAGGACGCTCAGGGATGTTTTCCCTTTGGTGTCCCTCCCCTGGAAAAGCAGCTCTGGGCAGTCAAGGCAGCTCCTGGTGGCTCCTGCCATCACCTCCATCCCTTTGTGCTGCACGGGGGCCGTGGGGCTCCAGGCTGCTGCAGCAGGGCTGAGGCTGAGCTGTCACACAGAGCCAGTGTCTGTCTGTCTGTCTGTCTGTCTGCCCAGCTGAGCCTGCCCATGGCCTTCACTACACAGCTCAGGCTCGGTCACAAACACAGCAAAGCCAGCTAGGCTTTCCCTGGATTTAAAGGGTTTTGGATCACTGCCTCAATTACAGAGCCAGCAAAACTCCTTGTGAACACCCTCAGAGACTCCAGGCTCCCCAGGATTCCATTACTAGAAGGGGCTGCCAGCTCGAGGGCTTTGCAGCACAAAATCCGTCACAGCACAAAGGTGGGCTCCTCTACAAAGCCACATTTTGTTCTTTTTTCCAGGTTACACCATTTCCCAGTGTTTTGGTTTTGATTGACTCAGGTACAGGTTTCCCAAATGCTTACAAATGTGGGCCTGTGCTTCCAAAGGAGCAGAAGTGTGAGGGGATGCTGGAAGAGAAGCAGCTGCTCCCTGCAAGGGCCCTTCCCCCTGCTGGATCTGTGCCTTGGCTTCCAGCTGCATCCCCTTCCCAAAAGTGCAGTCTGCTTTTCCACGAGCAGGAATTTGCAGTTTGCTGGGGAACATTCCAGCTGAGCTGAGCCCCTGCACACTCAGCAGAGAAACTGGGCACTGCTCCTGCCTCCAGCGAGGACACCAGTTCATTAAATGCCACAAAATTCTAAGAGTAAAAACACTGAAAAGCCTTAATTTCCCACACCATTTCCCCAAAGAAATCACTGAGTGATCAAAAAATTGTCCCCTAATTTTGACCAGAAGTACTGTGGCATTTTCAAGACATTTGGATGCTCCTCCTCTGGGTCACATTCCCTTGGTTTTAGCCTAGCAATGAAGGAAATTGTAAATTCGGGGTGCCTGAGGACACAGGGCAGTGCTCAGGGGTGTCCATTGGCTCCTGCAGGACACAAAGCCTGCAGGTGCATTTATCTCCCACCTTTCCAAGGGAATGGCATTTGTCTTCTGCACATTTCCCCTGTGAAATAGAAATATTCATTTATAGAAATAAAGCAGCTGCTCTCCTGCTTTACCAAGCCTCCCCTCTTTCCCAGCAAAGGGAGTTTGTTCCCTGATTTTGGTGGCAGGAGGATCAGGTGAAAATTCAAGTGAGCCACAGGATCTGTCCTGCTGGGGTGGGGACTCCCCGAGATTTGCATTAAAATAAAAGAGAAACTTCCCTGAAGCCAACAACGACATTCATTTATCTGTGTCTTTGTGGTGTCAAGGTTTCTAAAGATCTCGTTTCCATTTCACAGAAAAAGACAGAGAATGGAAACAGCTTTGCTTTGAGATGGTTTTTGGTATTTCAGCTTTTAACTTTGAGAACAACTTCAAGGCCAAAGTGAGACACCTGAAATACAGAGCTTCTAAAGACAGCACAGCCTATAAACCATAAAAGTTATGGAGGACCCCGAAATAGTAATAATAATATCTTTCACTTATATACAGGGATTTTTCTCCCAAAACATGTCTTAAACTGTAAGTCAAACAACCTCATCTGTGGCAGTAAAAGGACTAAAATAACAAGAATTGTAAACTTCTGGGTTGGAGAAAGGTTTCACCCCATTCAGCTGTTCCTCAGGACTTTGAGAAAAATTGAGTTAAACCAAAGAATCCATTTTATGCTGCTCCCCTGGTCACTGCAGCCAGGAGTGCTGGAGGGGGAGCAGAATTTGGGGATTCACAGGGGGAAGGGAAAACATTCCCAGGGGGTTCCAGGTCTGGAAGCAGCCCCAGAGCCCAGCCCAGGCTCCAGAGGAGGAAATTCCCTGCAGAGGGCTCCGGGGCACCAGGCACTGCTGTAAAAACACCCAGGCTCTTTGTCTGGATGAGGAAGGGAGGGAAAAGGGAAAAAAAAGAGCAATTTCTCCAGCAGAAACCAGAAGGAGCAGAGTGGCTTTTCCACTCTCAGTCTCTTGGTGTTAAGGCAGTGACTTCAACAGAGAATAAATTTTCCCCTGAAGTTTCTCCAAGAGACCAAAGTTCCAATAAACAATAATGAAGTAGGGCTGTGTGAATCCTCCATGAATCACAGAAACAAAAGCACCTGAGCAAAGCTGAGGCTGTGCCATTTCCCTGACATTCCATGGTGTGCAAGAGCTCGAGCTGAAACCATGAAATCACCATGAAATCATTTTAGATACAACTCAGTGATTTATTTTGTACAGCACTTTCCTCCCCAAAGATCCCACTAGCAAGCTGAATAATAAATACCTGACTCAAATACGGAGAGAAATGGGCACAAAGCAAGCAGTAAATATTTGTGGGATGTGGGAACCAGCAGCTCAGTGAGTTGTTTGAGGTTTGCTTCGCTTGCTTTTACCCCAAAAACAATCCCAAATCCTGGAGGGGCAGCTCCTGCACCCTGTGCAGCCCCTGGGAGCTGGGCCTTTAGTGGGGCCAGCACGTGCCTTGCTCAGATCTTACTGGGGACGTGGGGATGGGGAGTTGTTTGGGCTTTCCAAAAGATTGGAGAACTTCTCAGGAACAACATCATGAATTACCCAGCAATTAATTCCACCCAGCAGTGCAGCAATACATCCAAAACCCTCTGTGGCAAGTCTGTGCCCAGTGCCAGCCTGCCAAGCCCTGAGCACACCCAGGCCCAGCTCTGGAGAGACAAGCAGCTGAACAGAGCAGAGTGGGCGACAACAAAAAGCAGCTGAAAGATCATCGTGGCCATTTCACAGATGGGCAAACTGAATTATTATTGACTATCTCCCTTCCTGAGATAATTCACCACAGTTCTTTGTATCTGGTCCAAGTGACCCAACTACATTTCAACAGTTACAGAAGTAGATTATGCCAGGTCCAGAAACTGGGTTTAGATATCAAAGGCTTGGTCAGTGTAAAAATATCTTTTCACTTTCCTTTTGTGATCACAAACCCTCACTTTATACAGCTGCAGTTCACAAACACAATGATCAAGGAAACCACAGAAGCCCTGACTGAGGGACCACAGGGCAGTAAAAGCATGGGGCAAATATATGAAAATAAGCTTCATATGCAAATAGATTCATCTTAATATTCACCCTTACAGAAAGCAGATTCACTTATCCAGGACTGCTATTATCAACAAAAGCAATTCATGCTTCAATTCAGCAGCACCCTTAAAAACTGCAGTTAAACAATGAAAACAAGAGAACAGTGGCAGGGGAACATCCCCACTTTGTTTCAGAGCTGGAACAGGAGCCAAGAGCCTGAGAGGAGCTCCGTGCTCAGATGGGAAGGGATGGATCCCTGCAGTGCCCCCAGAGCAGCAGAACTGCCAGGTTTGGTGCCACAGGCTGCTGATGGCTCAGCTTGGTCCTGCTCGAAACTGGAGCAGGAATAGCACAGCAAAGGGAAAAAAACCAAGAGTGGTGTACTGGCAGAAAGATGAACTCTGCCCAAACCAGATAATTTCCAGCCTGCCTTCTTATTTTAGCTTTAGAAAGCTCGGAAAAGTGGGGCACACCCCCAGAACTGCATGGTTGGCTTAGAGCACATCTGGCCCTGGCACTCAGAGGGAATCCTTCCCAGCTCCTGGCAGTGGGAGCTGCAGCACACCCAGCCCAAAGCCTGCTCAGCCTCGAGCCAGGAATGCCACACGGAAATCTCTGCACAGCTCAAACCCAGCTCGAGCACAAAGCAGCACTGCACAGCCCTGCACTCATGCTCAGGGAACAAGATCTTCTGAACTGCATTAAAATGTGGGAACTCTTTGGTTCCGAGTTTGAGCAAAGGCTTGCATAGTTTTCATTTTTATTCATTTTATTCTAATTTCCTATGCTCTTACAGTGTCAGGACTGAAGAAATTGCCCTGTTCCACAAAACCTTCAGGGCTTTCTGGAAGAAATGGCTTTGAACTTTAACTTGCTGGCCAAATCTTTTGTTTGCTTCAGACTTTTCTCTCCATACATTCTTCTGTCTCTCTTCCAACTTTCCATAGAAGAGCCATCTGTCTGTCAGCTTTCTTCTGCTCTCAGTGTTCTGATCACACAACACAATTTTCCCAGATTAAATATTTTGGTTTAAACAGATACCTGTTGAAGAGAGATCTTGTACATCATTAAGATTTCATAAAAAATCAGGATTAACCACAAAATTTAAAGGCCAGATTTAAAAAAACAAAAAGGAAATAAGAAAAAAAATTACATTTACAGGACAGAAAATAACCAATGATTGTAAAGGCACCAATGACCCTGGTCTGATCCTTTTCCTGTGTTCAAGGCCAGCCTCAAATGCTCTGAACTCAGGGTGAGAAACCCAAACCCTCCTGAATTCAGCATTTCTGTACAGCCTGCACCCAGGGAAAGCTGACCCCAGGGCAGGTAAAACACTGCAGACCCTCCCAGCTGAGGATTCCCCAGGTTTCCATCCACTACCTGGCACCAGAACAGGAAAAAGAGGATTTGGGTCAGGGAATTTATCACTGCCACAAGGTGGAGAAGGGGCCTGGCAGGGACACTTGGAGCAATTTTCGTGTCTGGGTACAATAATTCCAGTTTGGGGACAGGAGAAATCTCCTTGTGAGCAGGAGTGCTGTGATTGACTCACACAAATCCACTTTAACTCCCTGCAGCAGCAGCCTGGTGGGGATTGTCAGAACCAGTCCTGGGGGTCTGAAATAGCAGAAGCTATTTCAGATTAGCCAAATGACATCTCATGACTAATCATTTAAAAAAAATACAGAATGTGAAATGAACATCTCTTTTTTTCTATTAAAAAAAGCAGCTCTTTTTTTTTTTCAATCTATCTGGATCATTCAGTCTGCTTGAAAAGGCAAATTACAGCTTGATTGTAGGGTAATTATTCTGGTGGAGATCCCTGGAATGACTGCACTGTCCTCTTTGACAGGCAGTGTCTGTTATTTGAACACTGATGTTATTTAATTAAAGGATGAAAAATATCTCTGGTGCTTCAGAACAAAAATTCTTTGCCGTGAATAAAAAATATGAGTGCAGGGTTTATATTTTGAAAAATAAATTCTCTCCTCCCAGAAATGTTATATCTAAGGAAAAGTAATACAGAAGTCATTAGCAAGAGCTCATTATGAAGGCTGTGAATGATGCTCTGGGTTATTATAATCTGAGCAGTATAATAATCTATTTAATCCAGCTCCATGACAGTTCTGCACAGATTATTTTGAATACTTCAGCTGGTTGTGCTAAACCCACTGAAAAGTTCTTCCAATTGCACTGACTAGTGTCACCTTAAAATGAAAATGTTTACTGTGTTAAAAATAACCCTTTCAGCATTTAGGGGGAAAAAAAATCCCTTTATTTATATTTATATTCTCATTCTTCACATTTTGAGTCATGTCTCAAGATCAACTGAAGAAGGCTTTATTGTGGTGCCAGTGATATAAATCCTTGGAGTTTATGCCAATACTTTCATTTGTCATATTTTATTGGAACTGACATTTTTTTGGACGCTGCTCACACCATGACTTACGAGTTTAATTTGGTTTCATTTGTTTTGCTGTTTAAAATAAATTAAGACCAGGGCGTGGGGGATTTCTTGTCCCTCATGATCCTTATTCACTGGATTGATATTGTGCAATGTGGATTCAGCATTTCCCTGCTGCTCAGCTGTGCCACCTTCCCTTTCCCGGGGCCCCTGCTGGCATGGCTCAGGTTTTGGTTTTGTCCTGGGCTGGTCCAGGGCTGTGGTTTGGATGCAGGTGAGAGTAAAGCTGATAACTCCCTGATGTTTTAGGTGTTGCTGGAAGGGTTTCCAGCTGCTCACAGCCCTGTAAGCTGGCAGGGGAGCAGCCCTGGGGGATGAGGAGCTGGAGAGGACTGGGCTCAAACCAGCAGCTGTGCCTCAGGGGACGTGTGGCACAAACCCTTGGGATGGGTCATTTGTGTTCCCAAACACAGGGAAAACAGGGCAAGCTAAGGACAGAGGGGCTTGGAATGGCCTAAAGCAGAAAAAAAACAGTGGTAATATCAGATAGAGCAGAGAATTACTGAGCTGCACTGTACTGTATGAAATAAAAAGAGAATTAGGTGACACAGAATCCTCCAGCTGCTTCAGGCAATTCCTGCTCTGATCCCCCACACTGCAGACTGGGGGTTTTGCCAGGCTGGAGCCCAGCAGACCTGCCCTGCACGAGCTTTCTGCAGAGCCCAGGGCTGGGCTCTGGGGCTGGGGCTGCACTGGGAGCTGTCCCGGGGCCAGAGGCACTGCACAGAAACTCAGACACGCTCTGAGCATCAGCATTTCAGAGAGAGAGAGAGGAGAGAGCCTTGCCTGAGCTGAAATGCTGGGAGCAGAAAAGCCTTTTATTCATTCTCCATTCCCAAGGCTCTCCACTGGCTCTTGGAGCACCGTGTGGGCTCTCTGTGAGGGCAGAACATTCCAGAATGACATTGTGAGGAGTTCTCGCTGCACCCCAACCCAGGCAGGGCCTGAACGTGCTTGGTGGAGCCAGGAGCAGCACAGCTTGGAAAAGCAAAGCTTCCTTGGGGAACACTACACACAGGGGTGTGCAGCACTTTGTCCCAGATAAAACCCTGCCCAACAGCAAAAAAACTGCAAAAGGCCATCAAAACTTGAATATTGCAAGTATACATTAAGTGCTTTTGTTGTGTTTAGGTCTGAAATAGTTCACCAAAAACCCAGATGTTTGGGGATTTAGGAGACAGGAGCCACTGAAAGAGCTGATGGCCCTTGGGGAGCCCAGGGGTTTTAACACAGAAAGGCAGAAAACCTGCTGACAAGCACAGGTACATTATAATTATAATTATAGTTATACAACTGCCAGTGCACAATTTGTTCTGAAGTCTCAGGAAAAACAGGAGAGGCATGAAGGAGAAGGATGATTTAAAAGGTGAGTTATCTCTTTTTTTGTGGAGAAATAAGGCTGATGATCACCCAGACAGAGAGAACATCACCTCAATTAAATGAACAGCTATTAACAAGCAGAACTGTTTGGACACAGCAGTGACATCTGGTGCTCTGCTAACAACCCCAGGTCAGGCACTCACTCCTCCTAGCCAGGAATGAACTCCTCCAAGAGGTCACTGAACTGAAGGTAAACCTCTGAATGGTCGCCTGTGAAATAACAGTTGGCAGGACAAATTTCTGGTGAAGCAAACATTGATGACAAGGAGATGCTGTTATTTTTTAAGATAACACTGTGCTGTGCCATTGGAGCACAGCTGGCTGTTGCCTGAGGCTCTCCCAAGAGAAAACAAAGCAATTCTGCTGCAGGAGCAGCAGGGCACCTCAGGGGCAGGAGATGCAGACAGAAAAGGTTGTTGGGCCCCAGCACACCCTCAGTAGCTGTACTTTGTTCTTTTAAATCATGCTCCAAAGCAGTTTATGAATCCATCTCCAGTATGGGTCAGACAAAACCAACCTTAGGATAACACTGTAAAAGAAATTCACCCCTAGGGAGTAACAGGTGCAGTAGAACTTTTACACCCAGCTCTGCATTTCTAGAACACCTTCTCAGGAATGCTCACACACCTTTAGCTGATCTGGGGGTCACCTCTGCAGCAGCCTGCTGCTCTCTCCACCTTACAGAGTCACTGATTTATTCCCATCTTTCCATCTGCCTGGTCTATCCCATCTTCAGCTCTTTCCACAAGGTCCTGCATTACTTTACTCCTCAAACAACCACTTCATCCTCACCCCTTTCTTTGTGCATTTGATGGACAGCAGACTCTGAAGTTTCTGGTGTCTCAGAACACCTCAGAGCTGCTTGGCAGTTGTGAGAGGACAGGAGAGGACATGGGATGTCCTGAGTGCCCCTGAAGGGAGGAGAACAAGCACGTTCAGCCTGTCTGAGAGGTGCAGGAAGGTGAATGCATCCAAACCTGAGAACTCCAGGCAGGAATGTGGGCACTGACCAGTGCAAATACATCCAGCTGCTGGCCTCTGCCTGCATTTCTCTTTATTATGCAGCTTTTCACAGAGCTTTGGCCTTGTGCACTTGCTGTACCTGACTGGGTCTTATTTTGCATTCTATTACCCCTTCAGTCCTATCCATTTTGTGATTTTATACAGATGGCATTGAATAGATTAATTCACCTTGCAGTTTATCAACCCAGGGCTTACCTAACAGCAGGGACTGATTGTAACACCTCACTTCTCCTGAATTATCTTGCTCACTTAGCTATTGGCCAAGATTTCCCCCACACAGAGCTGCCTGTTCATCCCTGTGACTGCTGCAGGGTCTGCCAAGACACAACAACAGAGGCTCAGGTCATTTGTTTGCTCTCCAAGGGTGGAATCTCCTGCCTGGTGTGAGGTGTGGTGTCAAACACACACGCCAGAACAAAGGTGGTTGAACAAAAATGTTATGAAAACACTTTGCTCAACTCCTTCAGCACAGCTTCCAGTTAAATCCGTTGCAATTCACAGAAAACAGAAGAAAAAAAGAAAAAACAGATCCAAAATGTCACAGAGAATACACAAAAATAATTTAAAAATACACTGATTAAACTTGTTCATGTTGGGTGGGATATCACAATGCAAACCACACCCTCAAAACTCTGCTCTTTGGGGAGCCTTGTCAGCATCTGGTCTGCAAAGGCAGCAAACACTGCCTGGCTGCTGCTCATGGAGCAAGAAACAGAAAACCAGGAATTCCTGAACTGGTGGCTCAGGCACTGAGCTGAGTGAAGCCCAGAGCTGAGGGGTCTGGTTGTAGTGATCAACATAGAAAACAAGGCAGGCAGTTGTAGAAACATAGTCTAGATTGCCAAAAAATCCATTCTCTTCTTCAATACAATGTCCCTACATGCATGTGACAGAATCCTGAGTCTTGTTTCATCTCTGAAACACAACACTGAGAGCATTCAGACTGTGTGTCACATTAAAAGAAACACACATTCCATGTTCAAATGCCAAAATAAATAGTTTCCATTTAAAAAATACCCCACAGGTTTGTAAATACATTTGCAGAGCCGTTCAATCCTTTCAGTGGCTCCTGACTCGGGCCATGCAGAGCTCGGGGTCCGGGTGGCCGTGAGGGCAGCTCAGGAACACGCTGACTGAGGGATCTTAGCTCAGCCTCAGCACAAACACAGAAATGTCATTCCGGGAGATTTCTTCGATTGTTTTGTGAAGGCTTCACCTTCCCTGCCTCAGGGCACAGAGAGGAGTGGAGTGAGCACGAGACTGGGGGTGACAGCTTCGTGTCACTGCCAGGTTCTGGCAGCAGCAGCAGCCCCTGGCAGGCAGGGCAGCGAGCTCGCAGCAGAAATCCTGTCTGTGAGCAGCCTGGGCTGCCCTGGAGCTGCTCCCTGCGCTGGGGGGGGCCCTGGGACACTTCTGAGAACCCAGGACACCTTCTCCTGAGCTCTGGAATGTGCTGGAAATGCTCTGTGCTTCAGCTGAGCTCACGCTTCACTCAGGGCTGGACTCTGGCCAGGACCACTAACAGTTTTGGATAATTGTTGAGGAAGCATTAAAGCACAATCCAATTTCTTAGAAAAACATCAGTCCACGTGAATGAAATGTGTGGCAATAATTTTGCTGAGTTGCTACACAGTTTGTACTGTGAGCTGTGAGGCAAACAAGTCCAGAGGGAATGCATCTGTCCCCAGAATAAATCCTGCACTCTAAATCCATGAACACAGAGACAGAGGAACTGCTCACCTGCACCATGGCATTCCCCCCCCCACATATTCTCCAGTTTACTTATGCCAAGGAAGGAACAGAAAAAGAAACTTTGCTTTGCCTGGAGTACAGACATGATCTGAATTCTCCACCTTGCACCAAAAAAAGAGAATTTTCTGTGTATATTAGCACAGACTAAACCCTGAGGAGGGTCAGGCCAACATGGAACATTTGTAAACATCTGGCTCCACGTGCCATTGCTCACACAGCTGGCTGCTCCACCTGGGTCCCACCTTGGGAACCTCTCAGGAGGTGCAGAAATGTCACCATGAGCCCCTGAACACCTCCTGCTGCCCCAGTGCAGGCAGGGCTGGGATTTGGGGGTGTCTGCCACAGCTGGGCACACCTGAGGGCTGAAGCAGGAGGGAAATGAGGAATGTCCTGCTGTGTGCAGGTGGACAGTGCTGGGGGGTTGTCAGTGCATTGCACTGGGCTGCCACTGCCTTGCAGCTGCGCTAAAGCAGCCCAGCAATGAAAGAGGAGGCTGGAGCTGGGCTAGTGAGAGCCAGGGCTAGTGAGAGCCAGGGGAACCAGGGCCAGTGAGAGCCAGGGCCAGTGAGAGCCAGGGGAACCAGGGCCAGTGAGAGCCAGGGCTAGTGAGAGCCAGGGCTAGTGAGAGCCAGGGAGAGTGAGAGCCAGGGCCAGTGAGAGCCTGGGCCAGTGAGAGCCAGGGCCAGTGAGAGCCAGGGCCAGTGAGAGCCAGGGCCAGTGGGAGCCAAGGCCAGTGAGAACCAGGGCCAGGGGAACCAGGGGAACCAGGGCCAGGGCAGTGAGAAGTTTGTGAGAAGGTGCAGAGCTCCCTGTCTGGGACACCCCAGCTCTGCTTCCCAGGGCTCCCTTCTCGTGAAAATGAAGAAATGAAGAAAATGAAGAATTCTCTCCCATTACAAGGGCTGAAAAGACAAAACTGGGCCAGGAAAGTTGCCCTGATTGTTTTTCTTTCTGGCCTGAAGGATGAACAGCACAGATGACAAACAGAGAAGGAACAGATGCTGCAGTGTCCCTTTGGAAAGTGGAGACACTCACAGACCCTGAGAGAGTAAATAAGAGCTGCAGGAGCTGTGGTTCATAACCCAGGCTCCATGCTGCCTCTGATTTTCCCTTTGTATTTAAGTACTCACCTCCCCTGTCCCTCTCAAACCAACAAAAAAAATTACAGACTTTGCTGCCACCCCACACTCAACCAAGAGCCTCTGGGGACTGAACATCCTGGAAACATCATGCAATGTCTGAACAACTGGAAATCTAAAATTCTTTGTACCTTGAGATGATTTCATTACGACTCAAACTGTTGGGAAACAAAGGACAATATGGAATGGGTAATTATTTAAAATTCCATAATTATCAAGGGGCCTTTTTTTTTTTTTTTTTCCAGATGTTTTAGCCCAGTCTGACTGCATTTCCCATACACCATCAAAGAGTCTGACTCTGGCCACAGAGGGTGGTCTGAGAGACTTGTGCAAAGGCAGGATTGTGTCCCAGTGAGAAGTGTTCTGTTTTACAGACTCACCCATGCAACCTCCCTGCAGAATGAGTTGGAAACATCAAATTCTCCTGCAACCCCTCACTGCTGAAGTCCCTACAAGCTCGTGCCAACAGAAGAAGCTTTCACCAACCCACCTGAGGCCACGATGAATTTGGGGAAATACACATTCACATGAAATCACATTATACCCGTGTGAGGCACAATCACTAACGGGAGAAAGCAATGTCTGCACTGATCTTTCCTCCCAGCTGGGCCAATACTCCCAGTTTTAGAGCAGCTCAAAGAAGAGCTGGAGCTGACCCTGTGTCCCTGCACTGGGGCTCCTGTGGCCAGTGCCAGACTGGCCCAGTGGCCCCAGGGTGGTGCCTGGCTCCCCCAGGAGGGAGCAGAGCCTGAGCCAGGGCTGAGCCCTGCCCCAAAAACTCCCTGACAGCCTGTGCTGAGTGCTGCCACTGACACAGAACATTCCTGGGAGGGAGTTCCTCTCCTTCTTATGCAACTGACAGAGGTATTTTTCTGCTTTAGCATCTGCATTTCTGTTTTTTCCCTAAGACAGGCTTTATGAGTCTCTGGTTTCTCCAGAGCAGCAGCTGCCAGGTTTGCGGAGAAGAGGCTCTGCATCTCACAGGGCACAGCTACAGGACAAAGCTTTGCAGCCAAAACTGGCCACACACAGCCAGAGAAAATCTTCCTCTACCTTACACAAGAGTTTAGAGGATTCAGATCCATTGGTTGTCTCACACAGCTTTCCTGCTGACACAGAACGTGGTCACACTGAAATGGTCTTGATGTGATTGTCCTGTGGGTGGGCTGAAAACAGCCCCTGACCCACCCCTGAGTGTTCAGCCCCATTTCCACCTCTTCCACCCACAAATGTTAAACACAGCACCCCAATCATCAGGAAATCCGACAAGTTTAGTTCCTGTGTCACTGCATTTGGGGCACCCATTGCTTTTGAAATTGCATCTCCTTTCTGCTCCCTCTCTCCAGGCACCTCTGGAGGTCTGGTTTGAGCTGGCACCTGGCTGCCAGTGCACACTGGCCCTTCATGGTGGACGTGTTTGATAGCTCAGGATGTGCTGCTTCCTGAGATCAGCTCTGTTCCCTGGCATCTCTACAAAAATACATTATTGTTTTCCAACTTGCATTTGTCTAAAAGAGATTTAATGCCAGTAGTAGTGGCATGTAATGATAAATCAGACTTCTGTCTGCTTTGTCAAGTTTTCCATTGCTAAGAGATTCCAACGTAATGGCTGGTGAATCTTATGTCTGTGAATGAAAATAAAAGCATTCTGGGGCCACACTCTTCTATTTCTTTCTGCCCTTAACTTGAACTAAGTAATCATTCTCATGGTGTCTGATAGTTGCTCTGTTATGTTGATATTTTATCTGAAAAAAAATCCCAAAACTGCCACTTTAGATCTTCCTCCTGTGAAGAATTAGATGCATGTATCTTCAAACAGATGACTCTAAAGTGATGCTATTTCTATTTCAAATTAAATATCTTGTATATCTTACTTATGCATGATTTTTAGAAAATAAAGGCTGCTTGAAGTTTAGTTTAATTAAAGCCAAAGCACAGTCTATTACCAGACTTCTCCCAGGGATATTCTGCTATTTCAAGTATCATTAACAGAGAGGAGATATTACACTGCTAAGGGATCTGTGTCATCTGTAATTACATTAACTGGAGGAATTGACACATCCAGTAACAGAATTAGGAACTCCACCTGCATTATTTCAGTGTTGATCTGCTCAAATGTCACTGCAGGAGCCCTTTCTGGGCTCCACAGTCCTTGATGGATTTTGCAGTTAAATAGCAATTCTCCTTCATGGGCCCATTCCCTTGAGTTTCACAAACAGAATCCACAAGAGCTTAAACCAAATCCTCCGAGTCAATCTCAGCCCCCCACCTGTGGTCAAACACACACAAGGACTCAAGCTGAGCCTTGGAATGAAGATCATCACCCTTCAAGCTGTGAGTTACGGAGGGGAAAGGAAATGCAGGTATCTGCAGGGCACCCAGGCCAGCACTACTCACTTTGCAATGCTTGATTGCAGGAATAAGCACATCTGGCATTGCAATAATAATGCAATTGTTTAGACAGGACATCACTTAGCAGAATGTTCAAAAAAAGCTCAGATACCTCAGAAAAAAGTACCAGAGAAAGGTACCTCAGAAATATCACAAAATGAGAGCACAAGAGCAAACAAAAGGAGTGACTGTGAGTCTCACGGCATCTGAAGGCTCCTGTGCCTCTGTTGCCTTCCTGCAAGAAACCTGAAGTTCTCCCCAACATCTTTTCCTCTGTTATAGCAGGAAACAAAAAGGAATTCAAAATAAACTTTCTGTTCACGGAGCAAACAAAACAAACAAAGCAAAACCAAGAAAAGCCCTGAAGCTGAGCCGTGCCCGTGCGTTTTCCTGAGGGTGATTTTCCCTCCCTGCCCCACCCCGAGCTGGCAGAGCTGAGCAGCTGTGATGTCTGAGCTGTTTTTGGCTTGTTCAACACAAGTTTCCAGCGATAACAAAACCCATCTCTGGTGCTCTCCCCCGAGTGCATTCCTGCCCCAGCCTGGGCTGGCAGCACCAGGCACTGCCTCACTGCCCACACTGCCATCGGGTCTGGAGATTTTGTAGCTGGCACCAGCAGGACAGAATGAACCCTGCAAAATGCTTACACATATTGTACCAGAGGAATGTAGGGCAAGGATGAAATCATGAACCACGGCGAGTTAAGTGAAATAACACAGCAGGGTGGGATGGCTGTTTGAGATGGGCATTTAGGATCTGACTCCCAAGGTATGGCAGAGGTGAAAATGGGGACAGAGATTCCAGGCTTGCCTGGAGGCTTGTGAGGATATCCCGGGGGGGATCTGCACCCTCCTCCTTCCAGCTCTCCAAACTGCTCCTTCCTGACTTGGAGCCCAGAAAATCTGGCAAGGGACCGGTGTCCCAGTCCTCAGTGACATCTGAGAGTGATCACTGCGCTGCCCACACTGCTTCCCCACAGCAGCAAGGAACGCCGTGGGTGTTATAAAAAGTTACTGGCACTGCAGGGTATGATCAGGGCGGCAGAAATGAGTGGTGTGCTGTCAGCCAGGGCAGCAGCCAGACCCACCCCTGCTCTGGCACAGCTCTGGGCTCCCCTGGCAGCCTTCAGCCTCGCCCAGCAGAGTCCTCCTCAGCAGGGCCACGGCAAACCCAGAGCACAGAGAGCACAGAGGCTGCAGCAGCACACCCTGCCCCTGCACAGCAGACAAGTTCTGATCACGTTTGTCCTTCTGCAGTAAGATCTGCAGTGTGACACCAATTTTCAGCTATACAGAACAGAGCTGCAGTTTTGCACTGCTCTCAAATTAAATGGAGTACACTAGAATACACTTATCTATATTTAGTTCCCAAAATATAAGCTACTCAGACTCTCATCAGACCATATGTTTAAGCTGCACAATTTTTTTCCAAGTGCTCTGAAATTTACCTTTATTTTTAGCTTATGTTTTCTTGGAGTTGGCAGAGGCTCTGCCACGGGAGATACTGTGTACAAAATGTGAAATATTGCCTCAGAGCCTCAAGCTGAACGTGGCTGAGCCACCTCCCAGGGCAGCTGAGCCAGCCCAGCAGCAGCAGCTCAGGGAGGTGGCACAGGGAGGTGACACTGGCACAGGGAGGTGGCACTGGCACAGGGATGCTCCTTCCCTGCTCCTCAGCCATCCCTGCCAGATCCAGGGCAGCATTCCCTGCTGGCACTGCAGCTCAGCCTGGCTCCTGCCCCTTTTGTGGGATCAGAGCAGCCCCCCAGCCCAGAGCCCTCAGCAGGAGCTGTGGCTGCAGTGACACCGAGCTCTGGCTCTGCAGGCTGGCACCAAGGGCAGCTGCTGCCACATCTTCATCTCCTCATCACCCCAGAGCCCTGAACCCATCCTGCACCACCCTGATCCCATCCTGCACCATCCTGAGCCCTGATCCCATCCTGCACCACCCTGATCCCATCCTGCACCACCCTGAGCCCTGATTCCATCCTGCACCCACCCTGAATCCATTCACCCTGCAGGCAGGGCTTGGCCTTTCCCAGGAGCTGGGGAGCTCCAGCCCTGCCAGTGACCCAGCAGGATCCAGCAGGATCCAGCAGGATCCAGCAGGCCTTCCAGGACACATTTGGATTTCCAGGACACATTTGGATTTTCAGGACACTTTTGAATTTCCAGGGCTCTACAGCTCTCAGCTGAAATGTCACATTTGTGACATCGTCAAAACACATAAAATCTAGTTCAGTCATGCAAGAAGGAATATGGGGGAAAAGTAAAGGACTTTTATAGTATCATTCCCTTTTAACTTGTGTTTCTCTGTTTTTCTAAATGCGTTCCTTAGGCTTGAAAAACTGCACACTACAGAAAATCCAAAAC
The DNA here is from genome assembly GCA_013397075.1 of Rhabdornis inornatus. NCBI lineage: Eukaryota > Metazoa > Chordata > Aves > Passeriformes > Rhabdornithidae > Rhabdornis > Rhabdornis inornatus. The sequence continues at coordinate 347,820 of VWZS01005686.1, read as the reverse complement.
GGGGCGAGTTTTCCTCAGCAACCAATCCAAGTTCCTGTCATTACAAATATAAATCTCCATAGCTCATCTGTGCAGCCTTTCCACCAGGCAGGACCAGCACCTCTGGATCCTCAGAGCATCCCCACTGGATCCTCAAAGATCCCCATGGATCCTCAGAGCATCCCCATGGATCCTCAAACCATCCCCCTGGATCCTCAGAGGATCGCCATGGATCCTCAGAGCATCCCCATGGATCCTCAAACCATCCCCATGGATCCTCAGCTTCCCCACTGGATCCCCACAGCATCCCCATGGATCCCCAAAGATCCCCATGGATCCTCACAACATCCCCATGGATCCCCAAAGATCCCCATGGATCCTCAAAGATCCCCATGGATCCTCAAACCATCCCCATGGATCCCCAGAGCATCCCCATGGATCCCCAAAGATCCTCCTGGATCCTCAGCTTCCCCACTGCTGCCCCACAGCGCTGCTGCCAGCAGGGAGCTCCCCTGGCACTGCTGAGCAAATCTGGAGTTTCTTGCTCCAGGTTCCCTCATCCATCGAGACAAACAGGAAAAATTCAGCCAAAACCTTTTAAGAAATGCTTTGGTGTGAGAGGAGGAGCTGGTGTCTCCTCTTGGCTGCACAGGGAGCCCGGGCTGCTGAGCAAACACGAGATGTCACCTCCCAATGAAACACAGAAAATACAGGAGGGGAGACACAGAGGCTCAGATATCCAGAGATGGGATCAGGCCCTCCAAGACTTGCACAGCAGCAAATACCAGCATGAAATGTGTGCAGCAGAAAGTGAAAGTGAAAAGCATCTCTGAGGAGCCCTGGCACAGAGTCCTGGTGGGGGTTAATTACCTCTAAACACTTGATCACTATTTGTAATCCAGAAATCTCCACGTGTTTTGACATACCTTTAATGGAGACAGAGTCAGGTAATTGTGTATAAAACATGCAAAAAATAGTAGATACCTAGGAAAAAAGTCACAGCTTCCTTTTTGGAGTCTGCCTTCCAGGAACAGTCTTCTCTGACCACATAAAATTTGCTGCTCTGCTAAATATTCTTGCCAGTACATTTGTTTTCTGCTGGCTAGTTGATAGTTGCAGGAAGCAAACTGAAAATCTTTCTTTTTTTTTTTTTTTTCTCTGAAGTGGAAGAATATTTATGGGTTGGTTGGGTTTTTTTTTAGAAAATATTTACTGAGTTCTAACTTTACTCAAGAGAAAGCCAGAGAATGAGCTCAAATATGTAAATCTAGTTCTGGGATATACGAAATACTCAAATCGAGGGAAGTAAGAAGCTAATCAACAGTCTGCAGACTATGAAGGATCAAAACACACAATATATAAATACCCTGCTTACTGAAGTTCTGCTTTTGTTCCCTTGGGTAGAGAATTTACCACAGTAAAGCACTAAGTCTCTGCAAATTCTTTATAAATTTTTGATGGGAAATTCTTCTATCATTCCTCAGGTTTCATGTTCACAGGACATATTTGGGTCTGATGTTTGTGTGGTTCACTGTGGAATGCCTGATTTAAAGTGACATCAGGTACCTGAGGGTGGTTGGATAAGTGTGAGGTTACTTGTTTCTTGAAATAAGTGATCAGTTTTGATAACACATTTTGGAGGAGCTTGTTCCCTCCACGCTGCCTTCAGAGGAATTTGTGGGACTTTGATACTGAGCTATTTGCACACAGCATCCCATTGCATCCCCAGCTGGCCACTCCCAGGCTGCTTTCTCACCCCTGTGCATCCTGGCCCTAAAGGGAAATGTGTGAAAGAGAAGAGGGCAAAGATTCTGTGCTGGTAGGAAATGCCCAGGGCAGGGCTGTCCCTGTCAGACACAGCCCTGGAGCTGAGCCCTGCCCCTGCCGCAGCTCCAGGAGCCTCCACCTGCCCGGGTGCAGCCCCCAGCCCAGCCTGGTGGGAGTGTCTGAGCACCTCTCTGAGCCTCTGAACCCAGCACAGGATTAATGAACCCAGCACAGCATCTCTGAACCCAGCACAGGATTAATGAACCCAGCACAGCATCTCTGAATTCATCACAGAATCACTGAGCCCAGCACAGCCCCTCTGAACCCAGCACAGCATCACTGAGCCCAGCACAGCATCACTGAACCCAGCACAGCATCTCTGAATTCATCACAGAATCACTGAGCCCAGCACAGCCCCTCTGAACCCAGCACAGCATCACTGAACCCAGCACAGCCCCTCTGAACCCAGCACAGCATCTCTGAACCCAGCACAGCATCTCTGAATTCATCACACCATCACTGAACCCAGCACAGCATCACTGAACCCAGCACAGCATCTCTGAACCCAGCACAGCATCTCTGAACCCAGCACAGCATCTCTGAACTTATCATAGAACAACTGAGCCCAGCACTGCCCCTCTGAACCCATCAAAGCTGTGACCCAGGGGACACAAAATGACCCCGGCCCTGCCTCGTGCCAGGCTCTGGAAGGAAAACCTGCCAGCCCCTGGTCCTTGTGCATGAGCCCAGTGCCCACAGGATCAGAGCCCAGTGCCCAGAGGATCAGAGCCCTGTGCCCAGAGGATCAGAGCCCAGTGCCCACAGGATCAGAGCTCAGTGCCCACAGGATCAGAGCCCAGTGCCCACAGGATCAGAGCTCAGTGCCCAGAGGATCAGAGCTCAGTGCCCTCAGGGTCAGAGCTCTGCTCATTTTTGTCACACTGCAGCTGCTCCCCAGAGCAAAGCTGTGCTGCTCTGAAGCAGGACCAGGCTTTGTGCTGGATTTCCTTGTGCTACACTGGATTATTCCCTGGATGTTTTCCTTCCTTCGCCCACGCCTCCTTCTCCCCACCAACGCTTTGTCTCGCTCCTGGCGGATTTTCAATGTAAATATTTCTGCTCCTCAAGGGGATTTACATAAAGCCCAGCTGCTCTGCCAGGGAGGAGCACGTGGAGCTGTCACAGCTCCTTGGTGACAGCTTCAGAGCCCTGAGCACTGCGGGGCAGGACCAAGAAAGGGAACATTTCACCCTGCTCCCTGTGTGCTCACCATCCATCAAACAGCTTCAGTCGCACTTGGAGCCTGCAGGCTCTGGTGCGCCACTCTGGAATAATGGCCTTGCTGTGCTGCATTTCCACTGCAGCGCTCCCCACGTTTGCAGCAGCCACATTTTGGGAAGTTTGGGCCATTTTGGAAGTGCAGTGACTGTTCAATAACCTGGGAATGTCCTCTTAGTCCAGACTGGCACTGCTGTATTCACCCCTGGGAGCTCTGCTGGCTGACCCCATGTGGGAACCTGGTCCCACTAAAACTTCAGCCCATTCCTACTCTGATGTTTTCTCCCCAGTTTGAGCAAGATCAAACAAAAGCATCTGACTAGAAAATAGATCATGTCAATACAAAGAGTTTCATGTATCAAAATCAATGGAAATCAGGACTTTAACACTGAATAAATCTAGGGGAAAGCTTTTGTATGAATCACAAAACAACCATTACATAGAAGGTGAAACTGAGAAATCAGAGATTAGAAGAAAAATTCAATACTGTCCTAGACTTTTAATTAGTCAGAGCTCAAATTAATATCATTACAGTGCAAAGCTGTCTTGATAGAGAAAAATCAATCCAGTTCTGAGGCCTTTAAGTAGTACTCCTAAAAATATTACCATGTGTCTGCCAAATGCAAAAATCAAGAAAACTTATTTTTGGATTGAGGTGAAAAAAAACCACAAAGAAACAAACAGAAAAGCTTTCTCCCAAATCTGCAATTCCAAAACTTTTTGAGGGGCAGAATTGCCATCCCTAATAACAAATGGGAATCAGTAAATTTCACCAGTGTAGCTGAATAATTACAAAATCTCTCAGGAAAACTAAATTCCCAGTTGTATCTGGTGCTTTCTCCAGACTTATTCTGCTGGCTGTTCAAGCTGTATTTGATGTCAATTATCATAGCAGACAGAAACAAGGAATGAAGAACACAGACAGTGCTGGCTCCTGGGGTTCTTGCTATTGAAATTATTTAAAACATCCTCAGGCATATAAAAAGTCTCCTGTAAAAAACGCTGACAAAGAGCAGCATAACTCACACACAGTTTAATGGGAACCAATCTAAAGTGCCACAGGACAGTTTTCCCTTGCAGATTTATTAATTAGAATTCTCCTGGAGCAGTCAGTTCATGCATTCCCTGCCTGAGAGCCATGCTGGGAAGGGAAAAGGGAAAAGGGAAAAGGGAAATGGGAAATGGGAAAAGGGAAAAGGGGAAAGGGGAAAGGGGAAATGGGAAAGGGGAAAAGGGAAATGGGAAAGGGGAAAAGGGAAAAGGGAAAACGGGAAATGGAAAGATGGAAAGGGGAAAGGGGAAATGGAAAGGGGAAAGGGGAAATGGAAAGGGAAAAGGGAAAAGGAAAGAAAAGAGCTGCAGTGTGAGGATGGGAGAGCTTGGAGCTGTCTGTGCCAGCCCTGGCTCCCATCACTGCCCCCTCCCAGTGCCCTGCACAGCCTCTCCCTCCCTCCTGTCACTGAGGGAGGGTCCTGAGGAGCTCCCAGCAAACCCCAAACTCCTGCTGGCATCACCAGTTTGAGCAGAGCTGGAGCCTCACTGCCCAGGGGTCATTCATTTCACAGCTCTTGGCTCAGCATGAACACAAAATCCTGGAGCTCAGGGCTTCCAGGGGGCTGCAAGCTCCTGGCTGAACGTCCTTCAGCAGCACCCAGGCATTGATTCCAGCCCAAACCCTTCCCAGACCTGGCCCAGCACACCCCTGCAGCCCAACCCCTGCTGTCCTGGAGTCACAGCCCTGAGCAATGCCTGCAGGAGCTGGGCTCCATCCCAGGGAATGCCAGAATAAACCTGTGAGATCTTCAAATGGAACATGTGAGATGTGTCAGATTAAACCTGTGAGATGTGTCAGATTAAACCTGTGAGATCTTCAAATGGAACATGTGAGATGTGTCAGATTAAACATGTGAGATGTGTCAGATTAAACCTGTGAGATGTGTCAGATTAAACCTGTGAGATGTGTCAAATGAAGCCTGTGAGAGCTGGGCTGTGCTGCCCAGAGCCCCTGTGAGCTCCAGAGCAGGGGTTTCTGTTCCTGCCTGGGGTTTCTGTGGGGCTCTGCAGAGCTGGCTCAGCTCCCCTGGCCAGCCCTGTCCTGCCAGGAATGTCCTGCTGAGCCAGCTCTGCTGCTCTGCGAGGAAAGGGAAGATCCCTCCTCAGCCCTGCACATTTCCCGCTGGAACAACAAGCCCAGCTCTGCTGCTGGCTGCCCATGGTTATCCAGCAGGAGAGTTCAGGTGCCTGGGGGAACCAAACCCCAAATTCACATCTCCTCCTCTTTGCTGCCTGCTCTAAAGCACGACCCCCGTGCCATTTCCGAGCTGAAAACAGCGCTCCCAAAGCCAGGTCCCATGAGAAAATCAGTTCTGGGATGTTTCTGTTAACAGCACTGACAACAGAACGCTGCTGCTGCATTGTTAAGAGGTTCTGTATTTCATCATGGTGACTGCTGGGGTTTTAGAGATGCCCAGAAGCAAGAACAGCCTCTGCAGCTACGTTCATTTCTCATGTGAGCTCCATGGATTCCTGCATTCCTTAGAGCGAGGATTGAACTCGTGTAACAAAGTCCCAAACTTTGCATCGATTTTAAAATCATGACCTGTATTATTATTTTTTCTTTTTGCTTAATTGTGGTACGTTCTACAAGAGTCACAGTTTTAATTGTATTTTAGTCAAGTTCTCTCTGTCAAAGTCCATCCAGTGAAAAATTACACCTTTGTTCTCTAGATGTGGGCAAGATTCATTGCTTTTCCTCAATCAATATATAAATTAGCCAACACTTAACTTGCCATAAAAATTAATTGGCTCCACATTGATTTGTCTCTCTCATGGTAGCACTAGTATTTGTGTACGTTCTTTTCTTATTTTATTTTCTTATCAGTAATGATGTTAAACAAACCTCGGGGTATTGCATGCCCAGGGAAAAGGGAGAGAGAAGGATGAGGTTTGGATGAGTTTTAAAGGCAAAAGTCCCATTAAAAGTCTCATTAAAAGTGAGGGAAAGAGCAAGAGACAAAAGAGCAGCACTTTGCTGTGAACGAGGCAGAGTTCATGGGGAAGGTTGGTGTGTGCCTGCCCTGCAGCACCTCAGGGAATAAATAAATGAATAAACGAATAAATGTCCTGGTGCTGTGCTGCTCCACAGCCCCTGCCCCGGCAGGAACAGGAGAGCAGGAGCTGGCAAAGGAAGGAGCTGAAAATCAGAGCAGAACCTGGTAATCAGAGCAGAAATTGATAATCAGAACAAAAGCTGATAATCGAGAGCAGAAACTGATAATCAAACAGAAGCTGATAATCAGAAGCTGATAATTGAACAGAAGTTGATAATCAGATGCTAATAATCAGAAGCTGATAATCAATCAGAAGCTGATAATCAGAAGCTGATAATTGAACAGAAATTAATAATCAACCAGAAGCTGATAATCAGACGCTGATAATTGAACAGAAGCTGATAATCGGACGCTGATAATTGAACAGAAGCTGATAATCGGACGCTGATAAT
>VWZS01005686.1:317635-341281 GCA_013397075.1 Rhabdornis inornatus | reverse complement strand
GGGAAGGGAAGGGAAGGGAAGGTCGCAGCAGGCTCTAAGGGGAAGCCCTCTCTCACAAAGTGCAGGAGCAGAGGCAGCCCCTGGAGAGCCAGGGGAGGAGCAGCTGTTAAATGACCGAGCACAAGGATTTGGAAGGAAAGATGAACACCTGAGGGTCAGGCAGATCCCCAAGCCCCGCGTTTGTAAAAATGGACCCGGCTGAGCCAAGGACTGAGATGGAGCAAGGCTGCGTCAGTCCTGACCCCCAGTATCTTAGTTAAAAATGCCTTTTTTCCCAAAACCAAACGGCTCCTTGAAGTGGCACTGCCCCAAACGATATCTGAGGGAAAAGCAGCTGCATTAAGAATTCCCGATTTGCAGCTAACGCTGGTGTGAGGACTGTCACAGAAGGTGCAACAGCCAGGAACCCCTGACTCCCCAAAAGTGCGGCTGCACATGTTCCCCTGCTGCAAAGAGAAAACAAAGCCCTGGGCACAACTGCGAGCGGCTGGAACGCTGCACAAGGAGTTTTCTTCCAGATGGGAGAGAGATTTCTCCGCAGTGCCGCTCAGGAGCGGGGGATGCTCAGAGCTCAGGGCAGCCCCTGGGCTGTGACTGCTGTCATCCCTGTCCTCCCTGTCCCTTCCTGTCCCCACTATCCCCCTGTCCACTCCTGTCCCTTCTGTCCCTGCTATCCCCTTGTCCCCTCTTGTCTCCTGCTGTCCCTCCTGTCCCCCTGTCCCTCCTCCTCATCCTCCCTGGCAGTTCTGTCCCTCCCTGTCCCAGCCACTCCTGGATTTCCACCCTGCTGTGAAACACAAGGATTTGCAGCTGCTTTGTCCCCGGGAGTGTCAGAATGTAACTCCGGCATGGGCAGGAATCCAGGTCGGTGCTGCCCAGCCCGTGCCGTGTATCCATGTGGGTTTTACAGAACGCCGCTGCCTCTGGGCACGATTTCCTCCTCTGCTGCCCCTTCGGGCTTTTCCCAGAGCACATCGTGCTGCATTTCAGCCTTGACACCCAGCTCTCCTCAATTTCTGCCCTGTGCTGTAATTTCTTGGATCACAGAAGTGAAATGTTAGTTCTTCTCTACTTGCTCCTGCTATGAAAAACGTCTTGCTGGAAGCAGAACATTTTTCAGATAATCATTTTACAAAATGTACTGCTGCCTCCCTACAGAACATCTGGACAGGTCCAGACTGGGCTGTCTCCAGCCTCCAACCATCATCATCCTCACATCCTCCCCACGCCCTGGAGGTGTCAGTGGCTTTCTGTTAATTTCTGGGATCTCTTTTGCTGGACACAGTAGTTCATCTGGATTGGTGAAGAGCAGAGCATCACCACTTTTTAAATCTCCATTTACATTGCAAAAAAATTCCATTTACATTTTTAAAAATGTCCATCTGTCCCTGAAGTGCTGCTGAATAACCACTGGCTGTTGCAATCTAGTGCATTCGATTTTGTCTCTTAGGGGACTTAATTCAGGCAAGATGTTGCTGATGGAAAAGAGAAATGAAATCTGTTCCTTGTTCCCAGAGGCTGTGCCCAGCCTGCTCCCCTGGTCCCTGAATTAACAGGATTTTATTAATTCTGAGGATTCCATTAATTCTCAGCTGCACAGCCCCAGGCTGGGCACAGCCCCTGCCCACGGAGCTCTCTAAAGAGGCAGCACTGACACATCAGTTCTAGATATTCCCTCATGGATTGGCACATCAGTTCTAGATATTCCTTCATGGATTGATAACACCATGTANTGACACATCAGTTCTAGATATTCCCTCATGGATTGGCACATCAGTTCTAGATATTCCTTCATGGATTATAACACCATGTACAGATATTCCATCACTGATTGACACACCATGTACAGGTATTCCCTAATTGATTGATACATCATGTACAGATATTCCCTCATGGATTGACACATCAGTTCCAGATATTCCTGTATCCCTCCCCAACTGACTGACACATCCTTTACAGATATTCCCTGTGTCCATCCTCATGAATTGACACATCATGTACAGATATTCCCTAATTGATTGACACATCATACACAGATATTCCTGTATCCCTCCCTAATTGATTGACACATCAGTTCTAGATATTCCTGGATCATTCCCTCATTGATTGACACATCATGTACAGATATTCCCTCATTGATTCATACATCGTGTACAGATATTCCATCATGGATTGACACACCATGTACAGATATTCCTGTGTCCTTCCCTCATTGATTAGACATTAGTCCCAGTCTGGAATAACTTGTGCTTCAAAACGAGAGAGAAATTTACTCAGTTTGTCAGAGTGAGAAAATGCCAGTGTGAGAAATGCAGAGAACTTCAGAGCAAGCCCGGCCTAAGGGGAGGTTTAACTGCTGTGGGGTGATAAATGCTCTGTGAAGTTTCGTTTCTGAGGATTCTATTCAGTTCATTCAATAGTACAAAGGCATTCTCTTTGTAACTATTTCCTAAAACAAACTTGGTTTATTGCAGCTTCCTTTTGTTTTCTGTTACTCAGTGATTGGCATTTTCCCTACACATACTAGAAGGAGAGGAATTAAGAAGTCAGACTCTAATAAAGAAAAGCTATTTGTTTGGACTTGGTATTTTTTACTTTTCCTTATTACACTTTCCTCTGTTAAGCTGAGAAGATTATGTGGAACAAACAAACAGCTATAAGAATGAAGTGGTATCCAGTTCAAATGTTCCTGCCATGACTGCAGTATTTTAATGAATAAAACAGCTTTCCAAGCCAGCTTTTATGCTCTCAATTTAAACATATTATTCAATCACAAACTCAGATAAATAACTTGACTGTTACTCTTTAAAGCACCTACTTTAACACAGTGATCTGGCAGCCAGAACTCCTTTTACGTGTTAAATTCTACTTTTATTCCATGAGGAGCCCTACCCAAGCAAAGGAAACCTCTCCAGAGTGAGGTAATATCAGACAGGATCTGTGCTGCTGTCAGCTGAAAGCTTCCAGGGACGTGGAGCCATTTCCCAGCCTGCTGAAGTAAATTCACTTGAATTTACTTCTGTAAACTTGCTTAAGTCATTTCCTTAAGTAAATTTACAGTTGTCTAAATTTATATGGCTCAAAATTATTCCACAGGATTCATGGGAGGCAAGGCAGTGTGCAGCAGAACAGGCCTGGGCCAGAGTGGCCACACTCAGGCACAGCTGGAATCATCTATTCATCAATTCCTCCACGTTAAACTGAACCATTAATTAAAAGCCAAATGAGCAATTACATTCTGAAAGCTGGAGATGTCAGAGGCAAGCAGCGTCCCTGTCAAATTCAGCCACGTTGTGATTGCACTGCTGATGAGCCAGAGCAGCTCTGAGAGAGAAACCAGAGACAACAGAAACCAGTTCTAACACCAAACTCAAGCCCAGCCTGGCCTGGGCGGGCTCTGAGCCTCCCAACCCCTGACCCTGCTGCAGAGGAACAATCCCCTGTGCTCACCCCTCATTTCAGGGATTCTGCTGCCTGGGACAAAGGAGATAAATGCAACATTCCTGTCTGTGCCCCAGAAAAGGAGAGACACCAAAGGTTTGTCCAAGAGCCTCCCAGTAAATCATCCTAACCACAGCTGGTAGTGTTTGCTACTGGGTAAATAAAGCTAAGTGCATTTTGTAAATGATCCACACAAAATTCACTCTTCACAAGTGCCCACACCTAGGAGGCCTGTGGGGACATTCAGGAGGGCTCAGTGTGAAAAGCTCAGCAGAACCACACACTTCACTCCTGGCTCCCAGCCATTCTTCCTGTGGCTTACTGCAGCTTTATCAAAAGCCCCACGGCAAGAAGATAAACTGGCTTGGAAACAGCTTTAAAAGCAAAATATGATAAAATATTCAGAAGAACATCTAAGAGATGTATTCTAGGAAATATTTAAGAATTTCAGTCTTTCCTTGCTGCTCCCACTCGAGGCTGTAAGTGGGTCAGAGACGCTGCAGTGCCTCCTCTCAGAGCTCAGACTCAGCTCTCCTCCATCCCACCAACATCAAACCACCAACCCCCCCAGTTATCCCAGTGTGGGCTGAGATCAAAAAGCAAAACCCACAAGTGAATTCCTGTTGCTGAACACTCCAGTGAGGGAGCAGCATTTCATCCCAGCCTGCTGCAGGCTGCACGAACACACCCAGAGCACACAGAAACAAAAAGCTCACACTGCATCAGTCACTTCACCTCCTGCCCCAGCATGAGCACCCTGCAGCCTTCTGATGGAAAAACGAGCCACAAGGGTGGGGAAAAACACAATGCTGTAGCCACAAATGGCAACTGAACTGCTGCTAAAAATACCCACCAAAATCACGAGAGAAACACAAATAAATCATCCCAGCCCCCAAAGCACTGCACAGCCCAGAGCAGCAATTCCCATTTCTCTTACCAGCCTGTGGCTGAGCTGGATGCTGAGCACAGGAGACCCTGACAGGTTGTAGGACAGCTGGGGCAGAGGTTCCACCTTGACAGAGATGAGATAACTGCTGGCTGAGATCATGTAACCCTTGTAGGCAGCAGCTTCAGCAATCCTTGGAAAGAAAGAAATACATTAAGGGAGAAGAATAACAACTGGCTTTTTAGTTTATACATAACAACAAAGGAACACAGCAGCTCCTTTTCCCATCCCTCAGGGCAGCAAGGTCTGGCCCCCAAGGATCCTACAGGACTAGAAGCCAAACCTATAAATTCTAGAGACCAGCTCTGGACAGCTGGAGACTGACAGCAAAGGCTCTCCTTCACTCTGCTCCTCTTTGCAAAGGTTTACAAAGCTCGCTGGAAGTGTTTGAGGGAATCAGAGAGAATCCTGTGGAGGGATCTAAACAACACCTGAGCAGGGTGAGGAGGAAACTCACAGGGGTTTCAGGCTGGCTGGTCAAGCAGATAAATCAGTGTGAGACACAGAGACAAAATGCACATAAACGTGGGAATGTGTTTAGAAGTGATTCATAGCTTTAGCTTGAAAAAGAGATGATGTCCAGTTAGATTTGTTAGAGAGAAAGGTCACAACACAAACATCTGAACTTCACTAAATGGTGATTAGTCCTGGAAATGCATTAGTTCTAGTGGGAAGTAATTTTGCAGTACATAAGGATCCTTATTTTAAAATAGAACTTATGAGTTTGGCATTTTCACACATTCAGGAGTAACTGAGATACATTTGGTCTCAGGGTAGAATTTTTTACACTCCCAGTAACAAACTGTGCAGGATTGAATGGCTGCTGTCATCTGCCTCTGGAGCACCTGGATGAATGGGTTTTAGCACCAGAAATTTGGGTGCTGGTGAATTAACCACCAGCCTGGGTTTCCAAACGTGGCCCAGCACTGGAAAGGGCCAGTTTGAAAGCAAATGGAAAATCACCTTGTTTACACCCAGCACCTGCCTGCAGGGGTTTCTTATTTTAGAAAAAAAAAAAAAACAACAAAAAATCTCGTGACAGACATTCAAATACCTTCACTCAGCTCCTTGGCAGGGTCACAGAACAGAACTCATTTATAGCACAAGCCCTGAGTTCTGACCTGGAAAAACCCATCAGAACCGGAGATCACTTCTGCTCCCAGTACCCAGCTGGTGAGTGGAACTGGTTCATCTGGTTTGGATAAGGACTCATTATCCTCAGCTTGAGGTTTCTCCTACATGGATTAGGAGCATGGATGCTTTCTCCACACCCTTTATCTGCTTGTTGCAAGTTGAAATTTAATTTGGTGGATGTGAAGTGTGACAGATCCTCAGGGAATGGTGTTTCTGTGCCTGCACAAGCCTCTCCTCACCTCGGCCCTGGGTGCCAGGTCCACATCTCACAAACTGCTGTGAGCAGGAGCAGAATGTGCTCAGAACATTGCTGTGTTTCATCTTCCTTGGGTAAAGAAACAAAAGTTGCTCCCCTTAGAAACTGATATTTATGTAGTCTGAAAATAGAAGTCATCTGTCTGTACAGCACAAAAGCTCCAAGAGTTTTGGTTTTGGTTTTCCCACCACAAAAAAAGAAAAAACATCAAGTTTCAAATTACAGGTGTTTAAATAGCCCAGTGGTAGAAGGAACACAAAAGAAATCCTTTAAAACAAACTACTCTGAGAAAAAAAAATTATTCTACTGAAAAGTAAGCAAAAAAGTTGTGATAGTAGGGCACAAAAAAGAAAAGCAAGCAGAAGAGAAGTGCAGAGTTATTTTTAAAGCATCTTTGAGTACCTGGGGTCTGGTTCCACAGAGGAAAAATCGCTGAGGCAGCATTCCCTGAATTATTGCCTTTCTGGATGCTGGTTTGGGCAGACCTGCACCTACCCTTCTATAGACATCATCCTGTAGTGCATCACATACTCAACCACTTTGAGCAGTTTGAATTAACTCTAGAAATCCAGGAAACATTTCTTGTTCCTCGTCTCTGTGTTTACCACTGTGACAGGGCAGCCCCTCACTCTCCAAATGAGTGCTGAAAACAAACCCAGCTCAGGGGAGCAGGGATGCATCTCCAGGCTGCCCTGCCCCACAGATTTCAGGGAATACAAAGATCACATTTCTGTTCCATCTGCTGTGCCAGAGCCCAGGATCTGTGACAGTGCATTAGAGAACAGAGCTTTGATATGCAGCAGCTTTCATCTGGTTCTGTTTGCTAAACTCACCTAAGTCAGGATCATTTTCATTCTCTTTCTCCCTTTGAAAAACTGAGATTACATCCTATTACCTTAATAAACTGCATTGATCCTCCTCTTTGAAGAACATAGGCTCTCATAAGTTATTGCCTCATTTTCTTCATGCAAGTACAAAATATTGCAGTGATGGCAAAGCTCCCTTCCAGCCACCTGCTGTGTCCTTTTCTTGGGAGAGCAGGGCAGACAACAGCACAGCTTGCTCTTGGTTTGCAAATGTCAGTCAGGAATCACTGTGTGATTATCTCAGTGTGATCAGTCTGGATTGAGATCCAGCCTGCACCAGTCGAGCGGGGGAGGGGGTTCTTCACCCCCAGCCTCACAAAGGAGAGCCCAGGAACTGGGGGTAGGAAAGGGAGAAAATCCCTGGGCAGGGAAGGGAGAAAATCCCTGGGGAGGGAAGGGAGAAAATCCCTGGGGAGGGAAGGAAGGGACAATCCCTGAGCAGGGATGGAAGGGACAATCCCTGGGTAGAGAAGGGACAATCCCTGGGCAGGGATGGGACAATCCCTGGGCAGAGAAGGAAGGGACAATCCCTGGGNAGGGGACAATCCCTGAGCAGGGAGGGGACAACCCCCGGGCAGGGATGGAAGGGACAATCCCCGGGCAGGGATGGAAGGGACAATCCCTGGGCAGGGAAGGGACAATCCCCGGGCAGGGAAGGGACAATCCCTGGCACCCACCGGGGCTGGGATGCTGCTCCTTTCCTGCTGGCAGGAAGAAGCCAGCAGAGCTCCGAGTGGGCAGGACTGACAGTGTGAGCTGATCTGCACAGCCCCGAGGAAAGGAGCTGAAAACAGCTCTGCCTTTGCTCACAAGGGCTGTGTAATGGTTTCATGAACGGCCCTGCAGAAATGCCCTGGGGAGCTGTGCTGCACAGGTTATACAGCTCTGCTTTTACTTTATCTTATCTGCTAATGATTTCACTGATGTAGTGCATAAAGCAAAAGGTCTTTAAGGAATTGCCTGGTCTCCTGTTATAAAACTACCCTTATGGGTTTCTAGGGTTAGGATTCAGATTTTGTCTTAAGAGGAGTGTTATGTTTTCTTACTTGTTTCATTTAAGTGCAAGCTTTATCTTCATACGTGCTAGGAGGAAAAACTGCAATTTCCTTTTATGAGACAGATTAAATGATGAAATTCTAGTAGCAGATCTGATGAATGGAAGGAGAAGACAAAGAAAGACGAACATGTCGCTATGGGAATCTATTTTATTGCACCCTAAAATAAAACACAGTGTAAACTTCAATCTGTGTCTAGTTAATGGCTGCACTCAGGGCCAGGGTTATGGCTTGACGTTTGTTTACAGCTGATAAAGACACGAGTGCTGCAGGGAGCATCACCAGGTGACCAACAGCCTGTACCTGCGGGCTGGGATACTGACCTGGTGTCCTCAGGGTTGATGTTGTGGAAGAAATAATGCAAGTTGTGGTAAAGCAGGCCCACGATGGTGATCCAGGCTGGGGAGAGGGAACAGGGGTTAGTCCTCAGAGCAGCCCCAGGCAGCAGAACTCCTGTCCTGGGGCTGGAACTGTGTGTTAGTTACCAGCCCTGGCTCACACACCCCTTCGCGTGTGTGTGTGCTGCACCAGAGCTCGGAGTGTTCCGTGAGTGGAGGGCTGTGACTGCCACAGCTGGCCACAGCTGGCCACAGCTGGAGTGCCCCTGCAGCCCTGCCCACCCCCAGGGCGTGGAGGGTCGCACAAATTGATGTCACACAGCACAGACACCCAAACAAAAACACGGGGATGTGTGTGCTGCTCCTGCAGGGTCAGCAGGCAAAGCCATCAGCTGTCAGCTACAGCACACAAAGCCCCAGCAGCAGAGAGGGGCACGGGACAGACCCAGCAGAGCCTCCCTGGAGCCACCAGGGTCCCCAGGCCACCCCAGCCCTGCAACTGGAACTCAGGGCAGGCAAGCAGTCCCAGTCTCTGCCTGCTGCCCACATTCCAGGAAATTCTGGGCTCTCCAGCATCTGAGTGAAGAGGCAGATGAGCATTTTCTCACTGAGCCACACAGATGTCTTTTACCACCCCTTTTGTTGGGTTCCAGGTATTTACAGTGTCAGCTGTTCAAGGTGAAATTACAGATTTTTTTAGGTTAGCTCGTCTGGACAGAGTAGAAGTGTGGCCTGGAGGCTGAAATTGCTCAGAAGTGAGCTTTGGCTGGAAAAGAGTAAAACATTTAATGCCCTGGACCATTTCAGGATACAAAGCATGAAAATGTTCTGGAAAATCAAAGAAAATCTGCATGGTGAGGAACTGTAAAAGTGGGAGTGCTATTTTTGGCACCACCAGTTGGTTTGCAATTATAGTTATTCTAACCTGGGAGGATTTGCAGTCTGCAGCCAGAGCAAAGAAACAAAGCTGCCAGCACCAATCAGGCAGGCAGATCAGTAAATATCAGAGAATTTCTCACTGCAGGGCATTTCCAGCTAACTTTGCACTTTGTGAAAGAGGGAGGGAGCAGCCCTCTGCAGAGGTGCCTGCACAAAGGGCTCTGGGTGAGAAAATCCTGGGGGCTGGGCTTTAGGGCAGGTAAGTCAGATTTTCAAAGATTTGAGGATGGAGGTGAATGTTTTCGTAAATGGGTTCCTTCAATCTCTGAGTAAAGCACCGATAATTAACTTCAGAAGTTATTTTAGCCTTGATGAAAGGTGCAGATTTTACCCATGCTTCTTTTAGAAATTTTTAAAATTTTAGCATAGGTATGGATTTCTGAGTTCTGCCTTCTTGCCATGGGTATAGTTTTTATCTTCATCCTATTCCTGTGGCTGCTGCTGCTAAAACTTGTCATTTTATAGTTTAATTTTATACAAAAGACCAATTTTGCATGAAGGGATAGCTAACACCTGATCTGACATCCTGGAATTCTTTCAAAACAGTCAGTTCAGATAATTAAAGAAAATAATTATGAAATTATGGTTTCTCTGATGTAAAAATGTGTCAGAAATAAATGAGTCTCTGTTGCTCAGCTCTATTATTCAATATTAATTCAGCTGCCATGAAAACTCCAGCACATCAATTGCTCATTAGTGTGACAGGACCACTGCTGCTTCCTCTGACCCAGTGCAATCCACAGGGATCAAACCAATTACTTGCAAAAATAAAGGGAACCAAAACCTGCTCTAAAGCAAAACCATTTTCAGATACCTTGTGCACACTTCACCCTTTAATCTTTTCCTTACCTTTGCCATGGAAAGCTTCGCTGGGAATGGAAATGTAACTGTGCCCTCGAGATGGGAATCGATAGTGGGACACGTTCAGGCTCTGGGGATTCATCCTGACCACGGTGTAATCTGTGTGAGAGCCCAAACAAACACACACATAATCTGTGTGAGAGCCCAAACAAACACATCAGCACAGCCACGACCCCTGCACTCCCTGCCTGTTTAACCTGACCTCCCTAAGAGCTGCTGCAGCCCTGCACCCAAACCCCAGTGTCTGCAGACAGTGGGGTAAATCCCCCAAACCCAACACTGCCTTTTGTACCTGGCTGCTGTATGGCACAGCTCTGGGTGCTGCTACTGTGCCAGGGCTCAGCTGAGCCAGGCTCAGAACCTGAGCTCCCAGGGCAGAATAGAACAGAACAGAGCAGAGCAGAACAGAGCAGAACAGAGCAGAGCAGAACAGAACAGAGCAGAATAGAACAGAGCAGAATAGAACAGAGCAGAACAGAACAGAGCAGAACAGAACAGAGCAGAACAGAACAGAGCAGAGCAGAACAGAGCAGAACAGAGCAGAGCAGAACAGAGCAGAACAGAGCAGAACAGAGCAGAACAGAACAGAGCAGAATAGAACAGAATAGAACAGAACAGAGCAGAACAGAATAGAACAGAACAGAGCAGAACAGAACAGAATAGAACAGAACAGAACAGAGCAGAACAGAACAGAGCAGAGCAGAATAGAACAGAATAGAACAGAATAGAACAGAGCAGAGCAGAATAGAACAGAATAGAACAGAGCAGAAGAGCAGCACTCCTGCACTGACACTGCAGCACGATTTCAGTGCTGACAGCCCCAGGGAGCAGGATACAGGCGTGGATGGGGCTGGGGATGCTCAGCTCATTCACCCCTCAGAGGGGTCTCCACAAGGCAAAGCAGCAGCCAGAACAAATAAATAAAACACCTTTGGCACCTGTAGCATCCAAAGATGCTAAGATGCCAACCAGCACTAAAATAAAATTCTCCAAAAAGGTCACAACTATTTATATTGTTTTCAGTCTCTTGGAAAACCCTTCAAAGATGAAGGTTTTCCAGCACTCTCCACGGGCTGCATTTGAGCTCTAGGCACTTTAGCTCTATTAGCACAGCATTACTCAATCCCTCACACATTATTTATTCTGAATTCCAGCCCAAATAACCTCAGGGGAGCTCAGGCACAGCCAGAGCCCGTCACCCCCAACCTGGCTGCACAGACATCTCCCTACAAATAAAACTCAGTTTTGTATTCCCATAAAGAGGGAAATGATGGGGTTTGCTTTCCTCCTGCTGAGGGGAAGCACAGGAGGGTTGGGGACACAGAGAGCAGAGGAAGGGACAGCCCAGGAGGGTTGGGGACACACTGACAGAGGAAGGGACAGCCCAGGAGGGTTGGGGACACACTGACAGAGGGAGGGACAGCCCAGGAGGGTTGGGGACACACTGGCAGAGGGAGGGACAGCCCAGGAGGGTTGGGGACACACTGGCAGAGGGAGGGACAGCCCAGGAGGGTTGGGGACACAGATCAGAGCTCCCAGCCCTGCCCAGCCCCACCTGCCACAGCCGAGGAGCCCTCGAGGGTCAGCGAGTTCCCGTGCAGGTTTTGGGACAGATGAGCCATCACCGTGTCGATGGTGTGGATCAGGCTGCTGAGCACCTCGGGGGTCTGGGGAGGGAGACAGGGCTGTGAGTGCCACAGCTGGCCACAGCTGGAGTGCCCCTGCAGCCCTGCCCACCCCCAGGGCGTGGAGGGTCACACAAATTGATGCCACGCTTCCCAAATTGCTGTTTTATAGGAGGGCTGCTGCTCCCCCAGCCCCTGACAGCTCAGGATTCAGCAGCAGGAGGCCCAGAGCTGTGCAGAATTATTTTGACAATATTTAAAGATTGGTAGCAGACCTTCCTTGGCACACGAGCTGAGACATTACAGCTTGGCCTGCCTTTCATCTTTATTTAAATGCTCCTCAGTGAAAAAGCTACTTAAACCCTCCAGGCTGAAACTGGATTCATAAAATCTGAGTTAATGCATGTTTCAGTAAAAAGGAAATCTATTTTATCTGAAATCCTTTTACACCAGAGATGATCAAGGATTTGATGCTAAGAACTTAAATCAATTAGACATCCTTTTGTCTTGAAAGCATTTCAGGCTCCAATGAGACCTCCCTGTGCTTTAGCTTCTCCTTCTCTCAGTTTAAAAGCTCTCTCTTCTGGAATCTGTGCTTTCTTAAAATGCAAGTAAAAAACTCAGGGAACTTCTGGATTCACCCTGCAGGTATTTCCTCAGTGACAGATGATAAAATAAGTCATGGAGCTAAAAGAGCAAACAAAGTAATCGTGACACCCAGTTGTGTTCCCATCCCTGTGGATTTGTGCAGCTGAAGGAAATCACACCTGAGGCCACCTGCCTTACCCCTGGTCCATCAATCCAGTCAGACAGCAACATAAAGTCTTCAACAGCTTTTAAAAACGCCTAAAAGACAAATAAAACTCGATTATTTATTTTATTAATCAGCTACATCTCCTGGCAAGGATCCAGGGCAGACCCCTGCTAGGATTTTTCTCAGGTTTATGTTCAGATGCCAAACCCACTTCCATTCCAGGCACAGATCCAGCTCCACCTGCAGCATCCTCACCCTGCTCTCTGGGGTGACTTCTCAGAGTGACAATTATTTTATTGCCAGTCCCAGCCCTGTGTGACTCCCCAGGTGCAGTTAGCCTGGCACTGGCACTGAACTCACTCTGCAGCTTTACCTGAACTCTGATGACAACTGTGGGATCACAGAGGGGTTTGGGTGAGCAGGGACCCTAAAAATCACCTCGTGGGCAGGGACAGTGCAGTGCTGCTCAGCCTGGCCTGGACCCTGCCAGGGCTGAGCCTAAAACAGCCCCAGCCCTGGGGAGCTCTGCTGATGTGCACACACACAAGGGGGAAAGGCAGCACAGAAAATTGCACTGGCAAGAAAAAGAAAAGAAAAAAAAACAAAACAAACCACGTTTCCAGCTTAAACTTATCTATTAAAAAGCCTTCAGAGAATGAATATAGTAAAGCTGCACTGTGAAATGTGGATGACACCACGTAACAAAACCCGAGTCAGATTTGTCAGAAGCAATTCATTAAAAACGTGTGCCAGTAATCAGGAAGTTTACGGCACATCACTCCAATCAGATCTCCCTGGCTGCGTGGGACAATCAGAGATGACTGCCCAGAAAATCACAGCAGCTCAGCACAGAATCAGCTGCAGACAGTGCAGAGCCTCTCCAGCCACCAGGAAATGCCAGGCTCGTGTGGAGCACCAGGACTCGCTGGTATTTACTCCCCAAACAGCGCTGCTAAAGATCACCGTGTCCCACGAGTGTGCAAATCGCTGCCAGGGCACACAGAGGCAGCAGGAGCAGCCCCCAAACAGGGCTGGGATGATGCGGGAGCCGGCTCTGCTGTCTGGGCTCCACTGGCAGCGCACAGCTCACACAAATTTATCAGGAAA
The DNA here is from genome assembly GCA_013397075.1 of Rhabdornis inornatus. Taxonomy (NCBI): domain Eukaryota; kingdom Metazoa; phylum Chordata; class Aves; order Passeriformes; family Rhabdornithidae; genus Rhabdornis; species Rhabdornis inornatus. The sequence goes on along the minus strand of VWZS01005686.1, from coordinate 327,959 downwards.
ACAAAGGAAACAACCTATTAAAGCTTTTCAGAAGGGCTTTGCTGCACATTAAACTGCGATCCGTGAAATCCGAGCTTTAGGGTTTGCAAATACGAAGATTTTAACAGAATGCCTCAATTGCTGTCCTGTCATTTTCAGAAGGTTTATTTGTGTTTTTTGTGTGAGTAAAGCGCCCCTGTCACTCTGGAATTGCCCCGAGGCTTAGGGGAACAATCAGCAGCGCTGATTGCTGCAGCAAAGGCTTCTCATCCTGCTCAAATCAGGGAATTGATGCCCATCACTCCCCACAGCCCCTGTTCTCAGCCCACGCTGCACACAACACCTGCTTGGATTAACTTGAATAAAATCAATTCCTTGGACAGCACTCCAGCACTCCCTGGGAGGCTGTTCCAGCCCTTTCAGGGAAGAATTTTTCCAAGACCCGAGTTGAGTCTCCCCTGGCACCGCTCGAGGCTGTTTCTTCTTGTCATTGTCGTTTGGGAGAGGAGATCCAGCCCCTCAGTGTCCTCCCTGATAACAAGGATGGGTCCAAAGACATAAAGTGACATTTTCAAGGACCAGTGTGACATTTGAACTCTTTTCTCTGATTGCTGCTCGCCTCCTGCTACTCCCTAAAGCTGCCCCTGCTTTTCCCACAGGCGCTGGGTGTGCAGTGAGCTTTGCCAGCTGCAGCCGGGATTCCAGGCTCTGCAGAGGGGCCAGAGCGTCCCTGGGAGCCGCACTCACCTCGGCCAGGCTCTGGGCAGTGTGCTCCGGCAGGGATTCCTTGGGCAGGCTGCGGGACACGTTCTGCAGCTGCCCCAGCAGGGACCTGGCGGTCTGGGAGCTCCTCCAGTCCTGCCTCAGGGCGCTGATGATGGGCTGGTAGGCGCTGGTGGGGAGCTGCAGCAGAGACAGGAGGCAGCAAAAATATCCCAGATTGTCCCTGTGGCCACCAGGAGAGACAGGAGCCAGCACAGAATATCCCAAATTATCCCTATGGCCACCAGGAGAGACACAGCCCAGCACAGAATATCCCAAATTATCCCTATGGCCACCAGGAGAGACAGGAGCCAGCACAGAATATCCCAGATTGTCTCTATGGCCACCAGGAGAGGCACAGCCCAGCACAGAATATCCCAGATTGTCCCTATGGCCACCAGGAGAGACAGGAGCCAGCACAGAATGTCCCAGATTGTCCCTATGGCCACCAGCACTTGGAAAAAGGAAAAGGAAAAAGGGAAAAAAGGAAAAAAGGAAAAGGAGAAAAGGAAAAGGAGAAAAGGAAAAGGAGAAAAGGAAAAGGAAAAAAGGAAAAGGAAAAAAGGAAAAGGAAAAAAGGAAAAGGAAAAAAGGAAAAGGAAAAAAGGAAAAGGAAAAAAGGAAAAGGAAAAAAGGAAAAGGAGAAAAGGAAAAGGAGAAAAGGAAAAGGAGAAAAGGAAAAGGAGAAAAGGAAAAGGAGAAAAGGAAAAGGAGAAAAGGAAAAAGGAAAAATGAAAAAGGAAAAAGGAAAGGTTTCTGTGAACAAGATCTGATAGAAGATAGAAAAGCAACAGAACTTTGGCACTGCAGGGAGCAAGAACATGAGAACACAGCACAACAGGTAATTGGTGTATTCTCCATATGAAAAATCAGTTTTCATTATTTCATTATACTTCTACTAAACAGAAGGAAGCCAATTTTCTTATTGTGGTGGGATTTGTTTTCCTAATTTTAAAGGAAACAAAAGGAAAAATTATCAAAATTGTTTTTAGCCTCCTATATTTTCAAAGTTAATAGTAATATCTCAGAAATTGCTGCTTTTTTTCCTTTTAAATATAGTAAATATTTCACTTAACAATTAATTTCCTTTGTGCTCCCATCTTCCCATAATAGCTGGAGCTTCTGCCTATGCATATCCAAAAGCATTTCTAATTGAGGCATGAAAATTGAGGCATGAGAATAAGTGCCATCAAGGAGAATGAAGCAGGGAGGAGGGTGTGGAGCTGTGATTTAGGAACATTCTGGCACTATGGACAGAGCTCTGGCACTGTCCTACCACGGGGTTTGTGGTGGTTGTCATCAGGGACCACGGAAGGGTTGAAGAAAGCAGGACTTGCACTCCTGGGGAAACACAAACACAAATGAGAGTGTTACCAAATCTGACTTTTTTAAATCAATACATAATTCTATATAGATATTCCCTCCTCAGGCCGAATCAGTTCTAGCTGAAAGCAACAGATTTGCTCTTCCGTGGATTTTATTTATTTGCATTACTGTAGCCACACAGCCTTGTTTAAAAATTTTAATTTTCTGATTCTCTCATCATTTTTGTTCCATCATCTTATTACAGATGAGCATTGCAGTAGCTGAAGTTTTGCACACTTAAATCTTTGTTTGCAAACAGGAAATTCCAAGTGTCAGATCTCAATGAAAATGTCAATGTACAGTTACAACACTGACATCCATCCTTCTGCTCCAGCTCCTTCCCCAAAATTCACAGAAATTCTTTAGGGTTTGGGTTTTTAAACCAGAAATAAATAATGATCTCAGGGCAGTTCTGACAATTTCGTGTTTTGTTTCTGTGTATGAGACAAACTGGGACTGGGGACGTTGGGGCACTGCAGGAATGAGTTCCAGCCTCAGCTCCCACCTCCAGACTCACATCTCGGGTCTGGATTGTCCAAGTGCCAAATAAAATCACACCCACAAAGGCAAGCTCAGAAAGGCTTTTCCACATCAGAAAATCTCTGGGAAGCATTCAGAGCCAGTGGAAACGCTCCCACTGCTTGCAGCAGAACTGAGGAGCCCTCAAATGAAAGGGCAGGGGTGGAAATGAGCACGTGGGCAAGGCAGAAAGAATCAACTCCAGCCTGGATGCCTTCCAGTTGCTCCATTTTAAAAATATTGATTCCTTTCTCTGCAAAGCAATTTATTAGTCATTTGTGATAGAGAAATAAATTTTTCTTCTAATCTACATCTCACCAAGAGTTATTATTTGCCAGGAGCAAGGAATTTCAGTGCAATCCAACACGAGCTGCACCTACAGGAGCCATTTCTCTCACAGATCCAAAAGGAACACGAACATTCATTCAATTAAAAACCAAGGTGTCCTATTTTCTTATGCCAAAGCACATTACCCTGCTCCAACCCTGCTAGAAATCCTCCAAAATCAATAAATAGATACAATAACCTTTCTTTGCTATGTTGATTACTATTGTAATACCCATTGTTTCCTCTGAGAATATTCTAATTTCATACATTAACTGGGAAAATTTATAAAATCTAGTCAGTCTATTCTTGTGATGAGAAAAGCCAAAAATTAAATTGCCACATTTCTCAATTGCTCCAAAACACCTGATCACATTAAAGCAATGCTGGCTGGGAATTCTTCTGACTAATTAAAAAAATATATACCTGGCATCCCTTTACATTTGAATTCCTAGGCTCCTGGAAAATACACATCCAGCTTCACTCTCAGTCGAGAGGCTACACATTTATTTTTCCCAGCATTCTGATATTTCTGATATTTCTCACAGCATTCTGATATTTCATGACACTGGAAAACCAGTGAATAGGAGTTTAGGAAAAAGCCCATCAGCACAGCAGTGGATGCCACGAGAGCTGCAGGAAGCTCCCAGAAGCTCATGGCATGAACACCTCGAGGAATAAATCAGGATTTTGCTAAGCAGCCTCCTAAGAACCAGTGGGGATTAAAGGTGGGATGCAGGCAGAATCCTGCACAATTCTCAAAAACTTTGGGTTCCAGTGGAACTGGGGGGCCCAGCACCCCCAGCAGTGCCAGAGGGGAGCCCCAAACACCAAGGTGCTGCAGTCAGAGATTTGGGGCTCCAGGAAAACCTCCCCAAGGCACAGCACAGAGGGAGGGCTGGGCTGGAGCCCTGGGCAGGGTTTGTTTCAGACAAAACCCTCCTGTGAGAGGGGAGCTGCAGGGTGGGGGTCGCAGGGTTCTGAGCATCCAGGGGCTCAAGAGTTCTTCCTCCCTGCATTTATTCTCTTCCCTGCCAGGGGAGCAGGGCACACATTGATCAGCTGGGGCCGTTTGAAAATCTGCTGCTCTGGGGTTCAGCACAGAACATTCCTGTGGAGCTGCATTCATCACAGGGGGTGATTAATGGCAGCTCTGAGCTGGGCAGTGTTACAGTAACCCTCCATTGTTGTCAAAGATACAGCAGCCAAATACAAAAGCATTTTTTCCACCGTGACCAGAGCATTATAAACTTTTTAAAGATTTTTAGAGTTATTTCCTGTATCAAATGACTACCAAATGAATACTCTCCCAATCAGAAGTTTTGACAACTTTCATAGGAAAAAATTTTTAAAATAAAAAAAAAACTTAAGCAAAATTCCTACAACTTTTTTGTGGGAAATCAAACAGGTAACTTCATTATGTACCCATAGGCGGAGGGTTTTCTTTTTCAGTGACTTCAATTCTACATAAACTAGCTTATACTTTAATTTTTTTATAAAATACATTTTGTACATATTTGATTGGTGTAATCAAACCTGGAAGTACAAACACAGACGTTCTCATTTCCAGGCACACAGCAGAAATCCTGTGATAAGATGGTTCTGGGTTTAAAAGCACCACAGGTATGGGGTAATTGCTTTAGCTCTTGGGAATCTCGTGAGAACAAATGAAAGGAAAAACCCCAGAGCAGCAGAATGTTCTGGGTGCCCATGGCTTTATTCCACATGGATGTTTTCTGGTTGCTGCTCACAATTAACACCTTCCTTGTGCCCAAGGTTAAGCGTGCAGAGCCACAGGAGCACTGAGGGGTTTGCTGGCCTGGCTTCTGTCTTGGCTCTTTGCATTTTCTGTTACATTGCAGCCAAGCCAACGTGAGTTCATGTCTTTGTCCCTCCAGGTGGTGACACGGCTGCACATCCAGGACAGCTGAGTGTTCCAGGGACACTCGACCCTGACTCCTTCTGCCTCTGAAGTGACACTCAGCAGCAAAGAGCAGTAAACCAGCACAAGTCCTGCACCCTGTGAGTGACCTGTAACCTACAACCTGTAACCCTACAACCTATAACCCTACAGCCTGCAACCCTGTGATCTGTAACCTACAACCTGTAACCCTACAACCTATAACCCTACAGCCTGTAGCCCTGTGACCTGTAACCCTATATAACCTATAACCGTACAGCCTGTAATCCTGCAACCTATAACCCTACAACCTGTAACCCTGTGATCTGTAACCCTACAGCCTGTAACCCTGTAACCCTATAAACCTGTTACCCTATAACCTGTACCTCACAGCTCCAGGGTCAGTGTCAGTGCCGTGCACACTCACCAACAGCAGCAGTGAAACACTGCTGGGGCTCAGCACTCACCAACAGCAGCAGTGAAACACTGCTGGGGCTCAGCACTCACCAACAGCAGCAGTGAAACACTGCTGGGGTTCAGGACACTCACCAACAGCAGCAGTGAAACACTGCTGGGGCTCAGCACTCACCAACAGCAGCAGTGAATGAAACACTGCTGGGGTTCAGGACACTCACCAACAGCAGCAGTGAAACACTGCTGGGGCTCAGGACACTCACCAACAGCAGCAGTGAAACACTGCTGGGGTTCAGAGCACTCACCAACAGCAGCAGTGAAACACTGCTGGGGTTCAGAGCACTCACCAACAGCAGCAGTGAAACACTGCTGGGGTTCAGGACACTCACCAACAGCAGCAGTGAAGTACTGCTGCACCTCCCGGGGGCTCAGGGCCCGTTCCCAGATGATGAACTCGTCGAAGGCTCCGTTCACCCAGCGCTTGCCCGCCCTGCCCTCGCTGCCGGCCAGGACGCTGGCGCTGCCGTCGCCGTAGTCGTAGAAAACCTTGCCAGCGGGGTCGGTGGTGTTCAGGGTGCCGTTGACGTAGACCTTGAGCCCTTCCCTGGACTGCCAGGTGAACAGAATGTGAGTCCAGTAGGGACCTGCAGGGCAGAGGGAGCAGAAGCCGTGAGCAGCTCCGGGCAGAGCTCCAGTTCGCTGCTGGTCACTCCTGCCACGCCGATGCCGTGCCCATTGATCCTCACCCCCTGGGGAAGCCCCTGCCTTGGCAGGGTGCCTGGCAGCTCTGTCTGAACCTGCCCCCGCTGCAGATCCATCAGTTCCACCTCTGACTGCTGCTGGCCAAGATTTGAGGTCTCCTCACGACTGCCTCAAAGCTCAGCTCAGCAGGAGCAGCACCGAGACTGCAAGAGCTGGAGAACAAGCAAATAAACCACTCAAAAGTTCTCACAGCCTCCTTGTCATGCTTCAGAGGCAGAAAACACAATATAAATTTTCACTCGGACTGGATAATCCACAAACATGTGAATTATTCTTGCCATTTGCAGCTTTTCCCTTAAAATAAGATTTCTGAGCTGATTCATTAAGGTTTATGACACTGCTACCAGGAGTCCTATGTTAACAACATGTAGGTAGTCAGATGAGGGCAAGGAAATATTTATTGAATGCCATTATCATTACCAGAAGACCAGAATTTGTTGCAGTCAGTAGATATTAGTGCTCCCAGCAACACTCAGTTTAGATAGAAGCAGTGAGATATGTGATATACCAAAATGTTTGTTAATGCTATGGCTTGGCATAGAAAAGCTGACACTCAACAGAAAACAGAATCATGAAAGCAGCAAACAGCAGTTCGAGAGTTACCAAATAAAGCCTTAATTCAGCAGGCAGCAGAGAGCAGCCCACCAGCTTGGGAATATCCTGGGAGCTGTCAGGGATTAATGTGCATTCTCTGCTCCTGTTTCCATCCAAACATGCAGGAACCCACTGAAGCCCACAAGGACTCCACTGCAGGCACAGCTGGAAGCTGCATCCAAGAGCTGTTAGTGAGTGGCAAATGTTCCACAATGCATCACTGCTTTGCAGTTTGCATTTTCTCTCTCCCTCCCCACACCAAGAGGATTCTTAGGCACAGAGGTCTGTAGCTATTTTTGTAGACCCACTTCTCTTTCCTGAGGTTGTGCTCTTCTCACTACCTCTGTCTGCAAGAACAAACCAAAATGTAACAAAGAAATTGGGTTTTTTGAAATACATGAACTTTACCTGGTGGACTAAAGCTTGCTGTCCACTTCATCATTGCATTGCCACGGGTGTAAAATTCCACAGAGCCTTCCCCTTCGTTTGAGCAGATTTTGAAACCACTGGAAATGACTCGTCCACCAGAGGCAGGGAGAAGCTTGGCCTGCTGGTCTTGAGTCTTCCAGAAAAAGGAAAATGTTACCCCTGAGGAAAGCAAGGGAGAGGAGATTGAGTGAAAACAAACCGAGTGCAATTAAAAATTTCCAGTGTGCAGAATACAGAGAGTGGGAATGCTTCTGAGGACAGATCATCTGCTGGCACAAACCAGGACAGCATTTCTAAAATCAACAATGCTCCAGCAGTTCAAGCCCAATAAACAATCCCTCCCTGAGCTTTGCATCCCCTGAGCACAGCCAGGACACAGCACTGTCACAGCAGCTTCTCCTGGGAAAAAACAAAGTTCTTTGGTTTCCAAAAGGCTCCTGCACTTTACTTGGTGTTCCCCAGACCCCACCACAGCCAGATCTAATTTTTTAATTAACAGGTTTAATTTTCCTGAGCCCTGCAGCATTGCCTGGCCAGCACAGCCTGCTAAAACTGGGATTTCCTGAGAGTGTTACTGGGTGTGCTGTCACCCTCCAGAGCAGCAGCAGCCCCTGAGAGCAAAGTGTGAAATCAGGGGATCACTGGACATGAGCCACAGGAACAGTCCTGGGCTCCCCACTGGCACAAAAATAAAATAATCGTCCCAAAAATACAACACAACCCTGCAAATGCACATTGTGATTAACTTTGTCCACAAATAATCCCGGTCAGCTCTCAGGAAACGTCACTGATATCCTGTAAAAGGGATTTGATTTCATTCCAAGGGGGAAAGGAACGATGATTATCCAATAGCATCACTTGGCAGCAAAAGGAAAGTCAGTTAATTAAAGTTAATTGATGAATTTCTCACCTTCAGGCCCACAAGCCTCTGGGTTACTAATGCAAGAATTTCGGTAGCTTCCAAAGAAGAGAAAGGTGACTCCTTTCTTTTCAGTGACGTAAATTCCTTTGTTCACCATCCCTTCTACAATATCTACAGCAAAACAAAATCCAGTTTAACATCCACGTAGAGGAAAACCTCCTGGAAACACGATTTGAACAGACTCCTATAGCTCACATGTTTATCTTGTTCCAACTCTGTGGTTTTGTTACTTTCAGTGTTTGTTTTTCTTTTTTGTTCCAGTTTGCCAGTTTGCTTTTGTTCAGTTTCTTTCTTTGTTTCTGTTTGTCAGGGGTTTGTTGTATTTTTGAGGACCACAGGGACATCTCTTTTATTTCAAGTTTGTGAATATTACACTCATACCCACTCAGCTCTGTGGATAACTGTGACAGAACCCATACACCCAAAAATGATCATTTAAGGTAATCTGAGTAAACTTGATGTTTTCCAGAGTTTTGAATGCCAGACACTTCCTAGAGGTGTCTTACTGTTAGGCTGAGCTACTAAAGAAATCCTTTAAACAGTTAAAATTCTTTAACCACTTAAAATAGTAAATAAAATAATAAATAAAATGAACAATAAAATAAAATAAATAATAAAAATTGGGTTTTTTCATTTTTTGGAAGGGAAAGGTGGTGATCAAGCCCCCATTTTCCATGAAAAATGACTCAGTGGAATAGCCCTGGCAAGGCACAGTCCGGGGCCAGAACCAGCTCTCTGTTCAGCCACGCCCTGCTGCGTGTCCTGGGAAAGGCAATTCCTGCTTTGCCTAACGTGGAGAATTCACTTGGGAATTTCTGGGGTTCCCTCCCAAAGAAAAGCACTGCTGCTTCACCTCCTGCTGAAACACAATCCTCTAAACTGCAGAAAACCTGATCTTTACTCACTGTATTATTATTAGCTCATTTATTTATTATTGGTCTGCTCGCTGAGGGCTGGGGGTGCAGCTGGCAGATGTCGATGGGGAGCTGCTCTCATCTGCCCTCACTGATTTCAGCCATGGAGACTAAAAAATCCCAACCGAAATCCCAATCAAAATCCCAACCGAAATCCCAACCAAAATGCCAACCAAAATCCCAATCAAAATGCCAATCAAAATGCCAACCAAAATCCCAACCGAAATCCCAATCAAAATGCCAATCAAAATCCCAACCAAAATCCCAACCAAAATCCCAACCAAAATGCCAATCAAAGTGCCAATCAAAATCCCAATCAAATCCCAATCAAAATCCCAATCAAAATGCCAACCCACACACTCTGCTGGGTTAAAGTGCCTGCCCCCCCCAGAACACTGAATATTGGAATATTGAATATTGGATTTTGGAATATTGGATTGTGTGTTTCTGGCAGACAGAACACTGGGTGCTCAGGGTGGGGTTTCCTGTTACCACCACAGTTTGGGATGGCATTTCTGCAATCTCTAACATTCACAACCTTGGTTTCAGGACCTTTCTTCATCATTTCTTCTGGAAAAATGGGAGGAGCTGCTCCAAGGCAGCTCCAGCAGTGAGAAGACATTTTCCTGTTCTGGATGAATGCAGTGGATGCAAGTTTCAGTGTTCTCTTAGCTCATTTAAATCCTTATTTAAATATCAGTTTTCAGGTATCTTCCCCTCCCTTTGAGGAAAAAAACATCGAGTCCTGCTCTAACTGACAGAAAAATTGAGTTTCTTTTAAAAATGTGAGCTTGCACTGGGGAGTAAATCAAGCATTTCTAAGCTCAAGGCCCCTGAATTAAAAATTCATCTCTGCAGGAAAATTGCCATAAGGTACCAATTTCTGTTCCCACAGCCCTTCCCTTGTCGTTGGTGTCACTCCCTGGAATGTCCATATTGAACAGATTTTATACTGTGAGAAGTGTGCAGGTGGTCTATAAAGCAGGTAAGAGAGGGCTGAAAGGAATTTGGGTCATTTGGAGTTCATCATTAATCGAGTTCCCATTTGCCAGCAAGCTCCTACTGCCAGAGAGTAAAAACCAGTGAGTTTAGTATTCCAGTATAAAATTCTTACTCTCTGAGCAGCCCAAGTGACAGTTTTACCATTTCCATCCTTCTTAGCTCAGGTTTTCTGGGAGTTTGGTGTGAGTTAAAACCCGAGGTCGTGTTTCAATTTGCCCCCACACAGCACAACTGCAATTACTGAAATTAAGAGACTTGAGGCTGCTGTGACTGGTTCCCAGTCTGCCAGGCTTCTGCCTCTGAGTTTCATTTTCTGTTCTCCCTTTGACCTCCTAGTGTGTGGATGTTTAAATAAATTAATGAAAGGACATATATAGAAAGATTTGCTTCCCATTAAAAACAAAAACAAAAACCAAAAAAAAAACAAAAACAAAAAAA
>VWZS01005686.1:292525-309088 GCA_013397075.1 Rhabdornis inornatus | reverse complement strand
TGTCCCGTGGTTCTTTCCCTGTGGATCCCGTTCCCGGCTCTGTCCCGTGGTTCTTTCCCTGCGCTCCGAGGGGCCGGGGCTGCGCTGCGGGGACGGGAACTCGGGAGCACCGCGGGGAAAAAAGTGTCTGCTCGGTCCTAGCTGGGCTGAACTGAGCTTAACTGGGCTGAACTGGGCTTAACTGAGCTGAGCCGAGCTGAACTGAGCTAAACCGAGCCGAACCGAGCTTAACTGAGCTGAACCGAGCTAAACCGAGCCTCGAGGTCCCGCCCGTCCCACTCCCGCTCGCTCCTCCAGCCCAGACCCTGCGGCTGCGGAGCCGCTGATGTCACACCCTGATCCTGACCCTGATCCTTACCCTGATCCTGATCCTGATCCTGACCCTGACCCTGATCCTGACCCGTCCCGTTCCGGACTCCCTTTGTTTCTATTTATAGCTAGTTATTTCTATGTATAGCTATTTATTTCTAATTTTATATATTAATTTCTATTAATTTCTAATTTTATATATTAACATCTATTAATTTATATTCATTTCTATTTCTATCTCTATTTATTTCTGTTTATATGNTCCTGACCCTGATCCTGACCCGTCCCGTTCCGGACTCCCTTTGTTTCTATTTATAGCTAGTTATTTCTATGTATAGCTATTTATTTCTAATTTTATATCTTTCCATCCCGCTGCTGCTGCTCCTCCCAGCTCCCAGGAGCAGCCGGGGCCGGTGGGAGCAGCCCCAGCTCCCCAAAATCCACACCTGGGGAGGGACCAAAGCACACCCAGTGCCCACCACCCAAACAGCTCAGAAACACAAGAGAAACTATCGAGGGAAAGCTGGCATCTATTTATTTTAAAAAGCAGTAAAAGTTTGTGTTTCTGTCCCAGGAAAGTTTAAAAAACACTGACTTAAATCACGTTCCGCTCTGAGGGATTGGTTTTATTTTTCTGTACCAAACAGGGGAAACCAAGGCATTTCCTATTTCACCAGTTCCCTCAGAGTTGTACAAACCCAGGAAAAACTTCTGTAGCTGCTAATCCTTATTTTAATAAAAATAATTACCTGTAAGTATTTTTATAAGAGTCTCCCAATTACACTCTATGCCACAAATATTAATCAGCATTTTTCAGGTAAAAGAAACACAGCAGCTAGGACCAGCTGGCATTCTTTATCTGCTCTTCTGTGATAAACTCTTGTCTTCAGTTCTCTCAAAGTTCTTTATTCTCAGCTATATTCTGTATAGCTATTCTATATCTATACCTCTACCTATTCTATTACCCTTTATGGAGATATTCTACATCTATGCCTATCCTATACCTATTCTATATCTATAGCTATTCTATATTCTTTATAGAGATATTCTATACCTATATCTATTCTATACCTGTATCTGTACCTATTCTATCACCTTTTATAGAGATATTCCATACCTGTACCTATTCTATACCTATATCTATAGCTATTCTATTATCCTTTATAGAGATATTCTATACCTGTACCTGTACCTATTCTATCACCTTTTATAGAGATATTCCATACCTGTACCTATTCTATACCTATATCTATAGCTATTCTATTATCCTTTATAGAGATATTCTATACCTGTACCTGTACCTATTCTATCACCTTTTATAGAGATATTCCATACCTGTACCTATTCTATACCTATATCTATAGCTATTCTATTATCCTTTATAGAGATATTCCACACCCATACTTGTTCTATTCCTCTTTATGGAGATATTCCATATCCATATCTATTCTATACCCACACCTATCCTGTATCTATACCTATCCTATACCTGTTCTATTCCCCTTTTTGGAAATATTCTATTTCTATTCTATACCCATCCCCATCCCATACCTGTTCTATTCCCCTTTATTGAGATATTCTATTTCTATTCTATACCCATCCCATCCCTGTTCTATTTCCCCTTTTTGGAGACATCCTACATCTATTTCTATTCTATACCCATCCCATACCTGTTCTATTCCCCTTTTTGCTCCAGCTGGAGCCCAGCCAGCCTGGCCCTGCTGGCCCCTGCTGCATTCCCAGAGCCCCTGGGCAGCTCATTCCTTGCAAACAGCTGCAAGGGGATGGGGCTGCAGGGCCCCAATTTGGAGATCAAACCCCAATTTGGAGATCAAACCCCAATTTGGAAACCCTGAGACACTCACGGTGCATGGATGCTCCAAGGTTACCCAAGTTTTCAGAGTTACAAAATTTCAGCATTGAAATAAAATGTGAGTTTTGTTTGTAATCCTGATTTAGGACTCATAAAAGAAGAGTTTTGAAAATCCTGAATTTTTGAATTTCAGTTCCTACAAAAATGTAGTGATAACCAGCCTGGCTCTTGCTCATTTCCCTCCAGTTTTTTTGAGACTTCCTCCCTCACTACTGTTAACCACAATCTCCTGGATATCCTGAAGGAAGAGGAGGAATTCTGTGTAAACCCAACAAATTCTGCGTCATATAGTGACAAGCAGAGCCATTCTTAGAAATAACAGAGAGCTGCAGCTAAAAATCCTGAGAAAAAAACTAAAATGTAAAAAGAGAAAGACAGGAATTTGAAATATTTGCCAAGAGGGGCCTGTCAAGGGAAAGAATATGCTTACCAAAACAATAGTGAGAATCCAAGCAAACAAGTTCAGTGCCAGAAATTTCTGTGGAAACAGCAAATTGCAAGCAGACATTGGAGATGATGTGCAGAAACAAATTCTGAATTTATTCCTGTGATGCTCTGGAAACACGATCTGAAAAGCCACTCCCAGCACAGCCTGGGGGTGCAAACTGGGGTCACTGGTGCAGGGCTGGGCACCAACACAGCCCAGGGGGTTCCTGGGGAGCCCCAGGGTGGGACAGAGCTCACTGAGGGTCCTGGCAGGTCCCTGAGGGTCCTGGCAGGTCACTGAGAGCACCAAGGGCAGGTGCTGGGTGCTGGAACAAGCCCAGAATTTCTGTCCTACCTGGCAGGGCTGGGCAGGGATGCTCTGCAGTGGGACAGGGGAAAAGGGGAAAAGGAGAGGGGGGGAAAAAAGGAAAGGGGGAGAAAAAAAGGAAAGGTGAAGGGAAAAAAGGGAAAAGCAGCGGGTCTGTGTCACTGGCAGCAGGTGAGGGTGACCCAGCAGGTGACAGTCAGGGCAGCACCCCGTGCTCACCCGGGGTGAGAACAGAACTGAAACACCAAACCAGCAAAGGCTGCAGCTGCCATTGAGCAGGAAAGGACGAAGAAGCCCAAGGGAAAACGTCAGCAGCTGACCACCAAACCCATCAGCACTGAGAATGTTTGACCCTGCAGAACACAAAGCACCTGTAACGCCCTTTTCTTCCCTTGTTTTCCCTGCAATCACCGATTTAACATCGCAGAGCTGCTGCACAACCGGGATTGAAATATCTCAGCAAACGCCTTCGAGAGGAGCACTGCAAGAACCAATGGATTTTGTAAAACTTCTTCCCATCACGGTCTCTACTAACACACCAGTAAATACCGTGGATGGAAATGGTTCTGGTCAGGCTGTTTGTCTGGCAGCAACAGGCGCTGGCAAGAAGTGATTAGAGCTGATAAATCAACACACACCCACTTCCATTTCACCGTGAACTTTTCTGCTAATGCACATCGCAGCTAAGTACCCGTAAAAAGGATTTTATTTAACTCACCCCCACAAATCACCCCACAGCTGTGCAAACTCATTCATCTGTCCTTTGCTCCGGGGAGCTGCTCAGATGTACATGGCTGCAATCGAGTTAATTTGCACTTTAAAAAAATCATTTGCCAGCTGCATCACCTTCAAAGAGACTGAAGAATGTTCCTTTCTCTTCTTCCTTGATGCATTACAACCAAACCATGGTAATGGGCAGCACTAATTGGGCAGCTCTAATTGGAGATACAACAACAGCCCTGCAGCCCCTGCTTCTGGGGAAAAGCAGAGAAATGCAAACCTCAATTAAAGCCACAAAACCCTGGCTTTAAAAAAGCACAAAATCGATCATTTAAAACAGTGCCATCAGGTGAATCTGTGTGGGATGGGGACGAGGCAGAAAAGGCTCAGTTGTGCTTTTCCTTACAGTTTCCAGCACACAGTTTCTGTTTTCCTGTGGGAAGCGCTTCTGAACCTGCAAAGGACCTGAAAGTGCTGGGAAACCCTCAGAGGCAGCAGGAACTGAGCTTTACAGCTCTCACTCACACAACAGCCTCGGAAATACCGGCTGAATACCCTAAATACCCACAAGACCCTCCAAAACACCCTAAACACCCTCTGAATATCCCCAACACCGCCCAAACACCCTAAACACCCTCCGAATACCCCAAACACCACCCAAACACCCTAAACACCCTCCGAATACCCCAAACACCACCCAAACACCCTAAATACCCTCTGAATACCCCCAACACCACCCAAACACCCTAAATACCCTCTGAATCCCCCCAACACCACCCAAACACCCTCTGAATTCCCCAAACACCCCCAAATCACCCTAACAGAGGGCATCAAAGGGCAGCCACTGCACAGCTCCACTCCCCAGCATCAATTAATTAATTAATCAAATAATTAACAAGGTTTTGGTCAAACTCCTCAGCCAGGGACCACAGTCATGAGAGCATCCCATGAAATCTTTGAGCTGGGAAGGACAAACTGAGCAGTTCAGGCTGGAGGAAAAGAAAACAAACACAAATCCTGGAGTTAATTCAACAAGGCTAACGCTATCTTGGAAAAATATTTTTCTAATTAAGAATATGAGAAGTTGCTGGTTGATGCCAGAAAACAAAATACAGCGTTTTGGCAATAAAATTTTGGCCTAATCAAATGAAAATATTTTTATTGTGCAAGATGTGTAATATTAAGCTGGTTGTGTATATATATACATATATATAGACACCTTATGAAAACATAAAGACACTGATGATTCAAAGACCAATTAAGCAGGTAGATAAAACCATACAATAAATTGTGCATTTAAAGTTTCCCTGAATGAGATCCCAGTTTCTAACTGATAGTTATTGCTTTAGCCCTTTTATTGTCTATTTTCTGTTCATTGGACTTTTTTGCATCTTGGTAGTGCCTTCAACATCTTACTGTATTCACTGAAGAAAACATTAGATTTTTGTAAAGCACTTTAGGATTTTGTGCTAATCCCAAAGGTTTAATTTAATAAAATCTTTGATTATCTGAGCCTTAATGTCAAGCTTAGGTAAAATTGGATAATTGTATAAACAAAATGTTTTACAAATCCTTTTTTTATGTGATTAAACCAAATCCTTTTTGCCAGAAGGCACTGTCTGCAAGTGGGTACATTTTGAGATCATTCAGGTAGTCAGATCTTCTTAATTACACAAATATTAAAATGATATTAAAATGATATGATATGATAATGATGAATAATCCCTAAACCATGATAAATGCTGCCTGTAGGATGTGTGCCAGCTTTCCCCTTACAGTTTTACAGATTTGCCACTTGCTCCTGGGGGTGGAAGCAGCTCCCTGAAGGTTTGGTGTGAGGAGCTCCCCCAGCAGCAGCGGGAATGAATTCCAGCAGAACCCCTGGGATTGTCACAGCCATCACTCCAAGGATTCTCCACCCACGGGGAGCACAGCTCTGCTGCTGCCCTTCCCTGCTTTGGATCGAAGGGGCAAAAGGAGAGGGTGGGACAGGAACCAGAGCTGGCTGGAGCGGGCAGGAGCCCCCAAATCTGCACTCTTACCAAAATCTGAAGAGTCATCAAATCTGAAATGCAGCTCATTGACTCATTTAAAGCACGAAAACGGAATTCCAGAGCAAGTCACAGCTCCAGGTGCTGTGTCCTGGCTCCTGGGCCAGCACCCAAACCCAGCCCAGATTCTCCTCCAGGACCTCCCAGCCCCTCTGATCCCTGCTGGTTCCATCCTCACTGCTGCCACGCTTCATAATCTGAATAATCACTCACATCTGCCGGCTGGAACAGCCACCCCAAAGATCCTAAAATCACAAGACACACCCTGCAATCATGGAACTGCCTAAAAACGTATTCTCAAAACAATAAATGAAAACAAAAAACCCAAAACATTTGTATCTGCCACTGTCCTTAATGCACACTGCAGGAAAGTGAACTGGAATGGAATCAACCATTCAAAATGTGATTTTGACTATGAAAATGGATATGATATGGAGATCAGAGAAATCCCCCTTTCTTTGTCTAGAGGATTTGTCAATCTCTCAGTGATTTTCATAGGCTCCTTAAAGAAATTCCATTTTCAGATGTCATTGCAGCTAAAGGGGATTGATGTAACCTGATTCATTGAATTAGTTAGAAATACTGATTTTTCAAGAGATTAAGTGTTTCCCTTCTGGGCTCTAAGACCTTTTTAGCATATGCAAAGTCAGCTGGGCTGAAGAGCAGGACATGGAAACACCAGGGAATGCCCAGCACATCAATCTGTGCAGTTCAATGTGGGAGAAATCGTTCTCTGGTCAGGCCAGCACCTGTGGAAATGGCATTAGAGAACTCAGCATGGCAGATCTGCAGCCGCCAGGGATAGATGCCATGTGTTTAGGAGCAGGATTTTTTACTCAGAGAGAATAAAACCATTAATCCTCTGCTAGCAGTGAAGCACTCGGAGCCACTATCCACCCCAGAGATGGCAATTAAATACAAACAAGCCTGGAAATGGTGATTAACCAAAGCAGATGGCATTGCTTTGCCCGGAATGAAAAGCTGCTGTGTTGTGCTGTTGTGCCAGCCCAGCTCCCAGGCTGGAGTCACAGGTCAGGGGCAGTGCCCTGCTGGGAGGGGCTGCACCCGCAGGGATCTGGCCAAACTCAACTCAGCTGCAAGGACCCAAAACTGGAGACAGGAAAACGCTTGTCCCGGGCTGAAAGCCTTTCAAACTGCAGCACAGAATATCCTGTGTGCCTAAATCACATCCATCTCCCGCCACTCAAGGTCTCTGCTGCTTTCAGGGGAGCAGAGAAACCCAGCCCAGAGCTGCTCCTGCAGCTGCAGAGCTGGGGGGCTGTGGGGAGCAGCACCTTTCCCCCCAGTTTAGCTCTCCTCCCAGCAAAACAGCAGCTCGAGCCCCCAGGACACCGCTCCCTGAAGCTTTTCCTGATCCCTTTGCTGCTCACAGCGTGACTTTTCTGCAGGGTCAGCCCGTGAGTGACACGGGGGCAGTGCCAGGTGTGGCTGCTGCACGTTCCTCACCACGCCTTTGCTTTGGAACATTTGCTGATCAGCACTTAATGGATGGATTCTTCCCCCAGGTGAAGCCATGCTCTAGTGCAATGTCAATTATCGATTTATGGGCTCTGATTTTAACAGCTCTTCAGCATAAACGGGATGAACAGTGGGAAAGGTGATGGTGGTGCCTGTGCTTTGCTGTGCTGACAGCATTAGGATGAGGAAATCCACCTGCACTGCTCGGTCTGGGTGCGGTTCGCACTTCTGGCGGGTTTCACCTGTAAAAATGTAAAAGCTAATGTAAAAACCGATGTGAAAAACAAAGTAAAAATCAAATCTATGTAAAAATCTAATCTATATAAAAATCTAATCAACGTAAAAATCGAATAAACGTAACAATCGATGTAAAAATGGAATCAGTGTAAAAATCGATGTAAAAATAGAATCAATGTAAAATTTAATTTCCAAAGGGGCCGAGAGCCGCTGGGCGAGCGGCGGCCGCCACCGCGTGGCCAGAATGGGAACTGCAGCGGGTCCGGGGCAGGGGCTGGCGCCGAGCCCGGAATCACCCAAAAATCAGCAGGAATCACCCAAAAATCAGCCCAGGATCATCCCAAAATCAGCCCGGGATCATCCCAAAGTCAGCCCGGAATCACCCCAAAATCAGCCCGGAATCACCCCAAAATCAGCCCGGAATCACCCAAAAATCAGCAGGAATCACCCAAAAATCAGCCCGGGATCATCCCAAAATCAGCCCAGGATCATCCCAAAATCAGCCCGGAATCACCCCAAAAATCAGCAGGAATCACCCAAAAATCAGCCTGGGTTCATCCCAAATTCAGCCCGAAAGCATCCCAAAAATCAGCCAGAATCACCCCAAAATCAGCCTGGGATCAGCCCAAATTCAGCCCGAAAGCATCCCAAAAATCAGCCGGAATCACCCCAAAATCAGCCTGGAATCATCCCAAAAATCAGCCTGGGATCAGCCCAAAATCAGCCCGGAATCATCCCAAAAATCAGCCTTGGACCATTCTAAAATCAGCCTGCATTCAGCCCAAGATCAGTCTGGGTTCAGCCCAAAATCTCCCTGTCTGCTGCCTCAGGAGAAGAGAATTCTGCAGTAACCACCCGATCTCCAAGTTATTTTCGAGTTATTCCAAAAAGTTATTTTAGAGCTCCATCACGGCTGGTCACTCAGTGAGCTGAGAACTGCTCACAGCTGGTTGAAGCCTGGCAAAACCTGCAGGTGATGTGTCCCACAGTTCTTTCACACATAAACTTGGCAGAATTACTCATCTGCTGGAGCCTGAAATAAGTTTTATGCCTAGACCTCAATTTACATGTTTGAATAAAACAAAACATCCAGTACAAGTAAGAAATAAAAATACCAGATCCAGAATCAAAAGACAATGAATGCCAAAATTTGCAGATTACCTGTTAATTATGCCCCAACATTTAATTTATAAATGCAGCAGAGCTCTCTGGCTTGAGCTCTTTCCCTAAAACCTGCGCAGAGAGCCCACCCCTAGACCCAGAATTTTTTTTTTTTTTAAATGATGTAATCCCTTGAAAAAGTCTGACAATTAAGCTTTGTATTCTCAGTCTAAGCAAAGCACACACAGTGCTCCCCTCAGTACCATTTTTGAAAGCCACCAAGATGGAAAAAAGCCACCAGCAAGTTACCTCTGGTTTTGTGCAGTGGTAAGTTCATACAGCAGGAGCAATAGGAATTATTGTCACTGCTGGGAAATCAGACTGGAGTAGACTTCACTGAAAAAAGTTCAACACAAAGAACCATTTATTATTGACTTGATTTACTGTCTTTGGCTTAACACCTTGTACAGAGACTGAAATGGCTGCAGTGAGAAAGGTCCTGGTGTCTCAGAGTAAATCAGAGACTTTGTCACTTCAGCAATCACAGAGGAGGGACGCTGGGCAGAGTTTTCTCCTTCGATGTCACAGATCACCACAGCCCTGAAGAGCTTCCTGTTTATTTTGCAGTTGGTTTGCAGTCCTTGCTAATGAAGTGTCAGCACAGAAACAGACAACTCTGAGTAACTCATGATTGCCTCCTAGAAACCTGAACTATATTAATTTTGAATGTTTGTGTTAAATACATTAAAACCATCAGTTTAAAGATAAATTTGATCCACTAAAACTTCTGGTAATGTTAATATAAATATGTTGGGGAAATTTGTCATCATAGTCTCAACTTTTTCCCCCTCATTTAAGTAGAACAACTATGAGAATCTGATTATTTTCATGACAGAATTCCAGGATCACAGCAAGACAGACATCAACTATTACTCTCCAAAACAAAATAAAAATCAAGCAACCTATTCCTATACTGAACCAGGGCCCTAAAACAAACACTGTCCCGTTTCAGAACATTGCATTTTGGGGGAAATGTCATTCACTCACTGAGCTCTAACTTCACTTGGTGAACTAGAAGTTAATTAGCCACACAAGCCAATTGAAAGTACTTGCCCTGTATATTCCAATCTGTCACCCAAGGAAGTTCAGGCTGTGCTAGAGCCCTGGAATAAATAACAAGCCTTGTGTGTCAATAAGCAGCCAAACAAGGATGTTCTTGTCTGGGCTCCTCGGCAGGACCCTCCATCTGTTACCTAAAGAGCTGCTGGCCAGGACAGCACATTCACACCCTCCAACAGCAAAGCCCCAGCTGAGTGCCCACCCTGGCCACCGGCAGGGATAACCACGAGTCACAGCAGCCACACTGCTCCAGGGCATCTCACACAGCAGCCTGGGCTAGGAAAAGCCAGGCTTCAGCTCAGTGCAAATCCCAGCACACACACACAAAGCCAGGCTGTAAATGAACACTCCCAGGGGAAAAGAGGGATCAAAGCATCTCCTGTAGGACATTGCTGTCACTCCTGGCCTAAGAGAGACACAAAAGTGCTGCCAAAACTCAGGTGAGGAAGGCACCAGTACTACCAGTGCAGACAAAGGACTGGCTTCAATCAAACCAGGCACTTGTTTCAGGAAGGTGAGGGCAGATGTTTATCCCAGCAGCCTCAGACTGTAACAGCAGCACAAGACAAATTTCTGTAGGGAAAAGACAAATTCTGTTGTGTTTTAACTTGGAGATGCAAGAGACACAGTCTTCACCTTCTTGGCACATAGGTTTCCACTGCTGCAGACAAGTGCTACCCAGTTTCTAAAGAGAAAAAAAAGGTTCTCTGCTGCAATGCTGAGATGCAAGGGCAGCCCCAGCACTCCTGAGGCCTTTATCTCTCCTGATTCCCAGGCACAGCAAGCAGCATCTCTCCTCTGCCAGCTCCCTGCCTTTGCTTTAGCTCTTTGCACCTTCTCCAGCTGCTTTAGTGACACAGCTCAGGGCCTGGGCTCCTGAAAGCTGCCAGCTCTGTGCTGGAGCAAGGAGCAGTGCCTGGCCCAGCTGCTGGTCCTGCTGCTGGGTGAGCACTGAGCAGGGCCTGCCTGGAACACTCAGTCCAGCCTGCAAGCAGAGCCTGCTGTGGGAAACACCCGGGAGTGCAGGGAACAGAGCCCTGCAGGCACCTGGGCCAGGCCCAGAACAGAGCAGGATTTCAGTCTCCATTCCCTCCTGGCATTGATGGCACTCAGTGAACAGGTTTTTAGCTTTAATTCTCCTCCTTACTTCACTGAGTAGGTTAAGATTTTGTTTTCTCTGAACTCAAGCAGTGAAAACTTCCTTAGAACAGTTAGAGATAAGGAACTTGAACTGAGCACTCCACACATGCATTTAAGGCTGCCTCCATTATTTAAAATCACTTATTAACAGGGATTAAACAGAACAAATACTGCAAGTGGGCTTTACTCCCCAAAACACTGCAAGTTGCACAGCAGGATGAACATTCCTATCTACTTCAGAGCTGGACTCCTTTGGACTTGGGAGATTTTGCACTGAAGATTACAAAGCTCCAGCACTTAGAGCAGTCTGGGACTAGACTCCTTTGCAGCCCTGCAGGAGCCACAGCAAGGACAGGAGCCGTGCCAGGCAGGTGAGCTGTAAAGAGGTGAAACCACACAAACTCAACCCCAGTGCTGCTGCCTTCTCTTCCCAAAGTGTGCCAACCCTGCAGAACTACACAAGTGTACCATGCCGTGTTTTTAAGCAGCTGTTTCCAAAAGTGAGAGCTCCAAGATACCAAAGTTACTACAGCACACATAGTGAAGCAGGAGCAGCCAAGCCAGCAGGATTAACTATGACCTGCACAGGGAATTAGTGACACTACAGGCAACAGCCTACAACACAAGTTAGAGCAGGATTATGCAGCAGGAAGAGTCATTGGAACATCAAGTGGGAGTTTGTCCCTTTACAAACACCAACTGTACAATACTCCTCATTTTCATCCAGGAGCTTCAAGTCTTAAACACACAACTGAGGCTTGAGTAGCCAAAAAACCCAACCCCCCAAGAATTCCCAAACTGAACTAACCTAAAAATGACTCCTTCACAGCAATACAGCACAATAATCATAGTCCAATTTTTGCTAACGAGCAGCAAAAGTTGAATATTGAAGTAACTTACATACACAAACATGCAAGTTAAAAGGAATAAATGAAATGCTCCACTTTATTAAGAAACCAAAAATACAAAACTGAAGAGTTCAAGACTTCATGTACTCCAACACTACTGAAAAAAAAATCCTAAACTTAAAAGTTTTGCTTACTAGCAGTACTAATATTGACCAGGATTCATCTCTACAAGGTAGTGTTTAAAGTTGACATTTTCCACCATTTGTGCTGTAATAAGCCAGTTTCAAATTAAGAACTTGGTGCAGTTACAGTAAAGTCTAGATGTTTATAGCACTGTGGCTTGTTATATACCACTTGTTAGGCAAGAGCATTTCAGCTCAAACCATGGTTTGTTCTCTGGTTGGTGAATTTGAAGATGCTCAGGATTGGTTTAAGCAGCTACAGCTCTACTGCTGTTCCATGCACACACAGCTGAGGGCAGCTACCAGGCTTCTGGCTGCTGAAAGCACAGAGCTGCAGCTACCTGGGGAGCAGAGAGGAGCTGGGGCTGTGTCTGAAAAAAAAGAGCAGAGCTCTCTGCAGACCTGCAGGCACCCGGGGCCCTGCCTGACTGCAGCAGCGCCTGCAGGGCTGCAGGTACCCGGGAGCCTGCCTGACTGCAGCAGAGCCTGCAGGGCTGCAGGTACCCGGGAGCCTGCCTGACTGCAGCAGAGCCTGCAGGCACCCGGGGCCCTGCCTGACCGCAGCAGAGCCTGCAGGCACCCGGGGCCCTGCCTGACTGCAGCAGCGCCCGCAGAGCTGCAGGCACCCGGGAGCCTGCCTGACTGCAGCAGCGCCTGCAGGGCTGCAGGCACCCGGGGCCCTGCCTGACTGCAGCAGAGCCTGCAGGGCTGCAGGCACCCGGGGCCCTGCCTGACTGCAGCAGAGCCTGCAGGGCTGCAGGCTGTGCTCAGTGCTGGGCTCTGCTGGCAGCTCAGCTAACAGGCCTCAGCTCCAGCACCAACTAAAAGGCAAGGAGAACTGTTAGCTCTGAATTAGCAAGAGGAGCATAGGTGTGAGAAGCAGGAAGGAAAACAGAATGAGAAATGCAGTAGCAGACAATCAAGTATTACCCTCAAATGAAGAACAGAAGACACTTTGAACAGTTTTCCTAACAATGCATGAAAAGTTCACTTGCTTGGAGATACTTGAAATACAACTTTATTACCTAAACAAAAGAATGGGAATGACAGAAACAAGATTTTCCACTTAACACTCTGATGTGACTGCAGCAGTCTTATATTTGAAACTCAAAAGGGGAAGTAATTGCAGTCCAAAAAACAGCTAAATATGCAGGTCCAAAATATGAAGGTTTTTTGTTTTGTTTTTTTTTCATTTTGTTTTGTTTTTTTTTTAAACTGCCACATTCACTCCGAAGCCCATTCATCTCTTTCAGCATCCCAAAGATTAAGCACATGTTCTGCTCAGCTAGATAATAAAGTGGCAAACACGCTGCACCACTGACATCACAGGACAGTTGCCTATAAAACTAGACTTCTGACGCTGGGCTCCAGCTTCATCCCTCACAGGTCATCATCTTCATCTGGCAGTGCAGTGGTCTGAGCAATCTGCAACAAAGGAAATCACACTTCAGAACTGTTCTGCAGCTCTTTGTGCCCTGACTGTGACACCAGTTACCAGGCTCTTGCTCTCCCCTGTGCCCTCAGCCACTGACCTGTAAGTCCTGCTCATACTGTGCTGCCAGT
Source organism: Rhabdornis inornatus (assembly GCA_013397075.1). Classification (NCBI taxonomy): domain Eukaryota; kingdom Metazoa; phylum Chordata; class Aves; order Passeriformes; family Rhabdornithidae; genus Rhabdornis; species Rhabdornis inornatus. Next base: position 295,712 of record VWZS01005686.1, on the reverse strand, counting down.
GCTGGGTCCATAACAACTTCAGGAGGTGCAAGCGCAGGCATGGCAACAAACTCCAGGTTGGGATCTCCAATTAGCTTCCTAGCAAGCCACAGGAAAGGCTTCTCAAAGTTGTAGTTACTCTTGGCTGAAATGTCATAATACTGAAAAAAGGACGTATCAGGTATTATTTTAAAACCCTCTACTATTCAGGACATTCAAGATTAACACAACTCTTTTAACTTTCCTTTTTTTGACTGCCCAGCTTGTGTTTGCATGTTCATGAGCGGTTATGATTTAAGTGTCCTGAAACAAAGTTTCAGGCAAAAGCTCTTAACTGAAAGGTTCTCAACTCTCACCAAGGATAAAGCTCTCAGGAGGCTAATAGTGCATGAATCCTTCTCCTGTGATGTGATTTACTGCAGTCCCAATCCTGCCATGGGATGAGATTCTGAGCACTTAAAGCCAAACACACAGAAGTTCTTTAAGAACTTAGCACAGCTTCTGCTCCAGGCCAGTGATGATCATCCTTGCCATCATCACTTGCCCCTCCCCTGAATTTTAGTCTGAAGAGCCAACAGATGTGAGGCTGCCTCCAAAGACAGAGGCAGAGCACCAAATTCCCACCCAAAACCCAGCTGCACTCAGCAGAATCCAACCAACTGGATTCCTCCTGACTCACCTGGAGATTCTTCTTCCTATGGAACACAATGGATTTTGCCTTGACTTTTCTGTCCTTAATATCCACTTTGTTGCCACACAACACTATAGGGATATTTTCACATACTCGTACCAGGTCTCTATGCCAGTTGGGTACATTCTTGTAAGTAACTCTTGATGTTACATCAAACATGATGATGGCACACTGAGCTGCAAGAGAAGGAAAGACAAGTCACACCAGGAGTTACACCTGCCTGCAACAGGGATGGAGAAGAGGAACCCAGAGATATCCCACACTAGGGTTAAGCACCTGCATTACCTTTTCCCTCCCAGCATCACAGTTCTGACAGCTCCTGCTCTGTTAACAAGGCCAGTGCAGTCCCAGAACCTGGCCCATGGCTGTGTCACCTCTTATCTGTACTCTTTTACTAATTACACACCAGCTCTTTTACTAGTTCAGCTCTATCACTGAGGAACATGGTGCCACACCATATGAGAATACACAAATACTATAAAGCCAACTTGAATTTGCCCAAATATTTGGCAGAATCAGTTAACACCTAGTTAACTTATCTCAGACACACTAATGAGGCTTCCAGGTAGGCTGAGAGCCTGTGGTCCACATCTCAGGATGCACTTGTTCACAGCAGTTTCTCAAGAGTACTTTACAAAAGTAAGATATAATAAAGATATGCAGGTGAGTGAAGTAGCACAGGACAGATCTTTGCCAAGCAGAAGCAATGAACACTTCTGCACTTTTTCAGAAAGACAAATGGATCCAGCATGGAGGTGTCCAACTTCCTCACAGTACTGAAAATCTTGAGTTTGTGTTGCAAGCCCTTGCCTGAGCACAGCAACACAGACAAAATCCTGCACTTACTGAAGCACACATTTTCCCCCCATACCCCCCAGATGCCACCAGCAGTATCTGGTCACTAAGGGTGCACCACTTCCATTAATACCAAACCCACACTAACACCCTGAAACACAATTTCATCATGGCCCCACACGAGCACACATTGTGTGGCAAAGGACATTGTCCCCTCTACATCAAGAGTTTGAAGCCTTCTATGCCAGCTCATCACTGCAGCTGCACTGACAGCTTCCAGTGTGGCCCACACGAGCAGAATGAAGGACTGAGCTCTAAGAGATACAGAACTGTCCCCCACACAGACCTTACCTTGGATGTAGTAGCCATCACGCAGGCCACCAAACTTCTCCTGGCCAGCTGTGTCCCATACATTAAATTTAATAGGGCCTCTGTTAGTATGGAACACCAGGGGATGAACTTCAACACCCAGCGTTGCTAGGAAATAACAAAGAGCAGTAAATTTAGCAAGTCATGATTGTACTTCCATTTGTAAGGTATTGCAGCTTAAGTGTTTCTTCACACATACCTACATACTTCTTTTCAAATTCACCAGTCAAGTGACGCTTTACAAATGTTGTTTTGCCAGTGCCACCATCACCAACCAGAACAAGCTGCAGAGAGATAAAGGAGAAGAGTCAGAGCAATCCATTTTGAGACATTTATCAGTGATCCTAGCACAAATACTATTTATTACTACAAAGAGCTTGGTTCCTACAAGGTGCAGCAAACAAAAGACAGAACTCCCCATGAAGGGAACCAATCTGTCAAACCCATCTATCATACTGTGATTGTGCTCAGTCTTATCCAGTCCTTGTAGGTAAAAACTGCACTGCACTGTGAATATGGGTCTACTAAATTACTGTAAGAGACTGAATGAACAATGTTTAGGGCTTTCAACCTGAATGTGACCAGATCTGGAGAGGAAGTTACCAAGACATTCACTGGGGAAACCCATTGTTGTCTTACAATTAAAAAACCCACCAAAACCAAAGACCCACCAACATCTGCACCATGAACTGGAATGTGCTAGCCAAGCACTGCAGAAACACAAGTAACAACCTTCAAGAAGCAGTCTTCAGGACTTCTAGCTGCTAAGATAACAAAAAACACCACCAACCCAGCAGCCACGCAAAACACCAGAAAATTCTCTTCTAAACATTTGAACAGTTAGCACACAACAGAAATCAGGCTATTCTAATTCACTCTGAGCACCTTCTACAGTGCACTTCAGTTCTTAAATTTAAAAATCATTCTGTAAGCAAAGACTCATTAAAATTTATTAGACTAAACTACAAACAGATCAGATCGACACAGTTTAACTGACTCTTTTTATGTAAGTTGTATGCAACACTACAATAAATTGACCCATTAAGGAATGACCAGCACTTTGAAACCAAACCCACCATCCACGTCGGCACTCCAGAGTCGCTCGTGCTACTTTTNTGCCCGCTCGGGAGAGGCCGCGGCGAGTCCTGCGGGGCTCCCGCGCGGGGTCCGCCCCGGCCGGGCCTCCCCGCGCACCGGGCCGGGCGCGCTCCCCGCCATGAGGCACCATGACTGAGCAGCGCCGCCTCCCCTCCGGCTAGGGCCGCGGGAGCCCCGCTCGCCGCCCCTCACAGCCCGGCCACCCTTTCATCGCGGACTGAGTCGTGCGCTGCCCCGGCCCTTCCACCGCCCCGC
>VWZS01005686.1:265474-288343 GCA_013397075.1 Rhabdornis inornatus | reverse complement strand
GGCGGAGGTGCGGGGCGCTGGGGGAGCGGGTGGAGCGGGATCGGGAGCGGGATCGGGATCGGGATCGCCGGTGCCGAGGGCCGGGAGGGCCCCGCTCCCGCCGGGATCCCCGGGGTCCGGCAGCGGTTCCACCCTCTGCGGTTCCTGTAGCGCCCTGCTCCGCTTCACGCTGGCCTCTGCGAGCGGCTTGGGCGGCACCGAGTTCCCTTCAGTTCCCCGGTAATTCCGTGGGTTTTGGGGCACTGAATTCCCTTCAGTTCCCCGGTAATCCCGTGCTTTGAGCAGCAGTGAATTCCATCCAGTCCCCTCGGTAATTCCGTTTCGTTCCCCGGTAATTCCATGGTTAGNTCGGGATCGCCGGTGCCGAGGGCCGGGAGGGCCCCGCTCCCGCCGGGATCCCCGGGGTCCGGCAGCGGTTCCACCCTCTGCGGTTCCTGTAGCGCCCTGCTCCGCTTCACGCTGGCCTCTGCGAGCGGCTTGGGCGGCACCGAGTTCCCTTCAGTTCCCCGGTAATTCCGTGGGTTTTGGGGCACTGAATTCCCTTCAGTTCCCCGGTAATCCCGTGCTTTGAGCAGCAGTGAATTCCATCCAGTCCCCTCGGTAATTCCGTTTCGTTCCCCGGTAATTCCATGGTTAGGGCGGCACTGAGTTCCGTCCGCTTCCCCCGGTAGTTCTGTGATTTGGGCGGCACTGAATTCCGTTCAGTTCCCGGTAATTCCGGGCTGAATTCCGTCCGGTTCCCGGTAATTCCGTGGTTGAATTCCGCTCAGTTCCCGGTAATTCCGCTCAGTCCCCGGTAATTCCATGGCTGAATTCCGCTCAATTTCCCGGTAATTCCGTTCAGTTCCCGGTAATTCCATGGCTGAATTCCGCTCGGTTTCCGGCAATTCCGCTCAATCCCCGGTAATCCTGCTGGAGCCGCCCGGTGCCGCGGGCTGGGCTGGGTTTGCCCGGGCTGGGTTTGTCTCGGGCCGTGCTGCGGCAGCAGAGCGCTCTCTCCTCCAGCTCGGTTTTCCGCGTGTTTACAAAATGGTAGCTGCCTCTGTTTATGCGCTCTTTTCCTTTCCCTTATTCGTGCTTTGGAAACAGTATCCTAAAAAAGAAGGGCGCGTTTGGGGAGAGGCACCGTCAGTCTGTCTGCAACAGGATATAGCTTGGGTAAAATAAAAGGACATTGAGGTTTTTTGTTTGGGGTTTGTTTTGTTTTTTTTTTTTCCTGGAAAGAAATGGAAATGGAGAGTACACAGGAGTTCCTGTGGTAGTTCCAGTACTCTGCAGATGTGTAGAAGTTGGGCTGTGCTGAGCTGCATTCAGGTCTGGGGCTCTTTCATCTTCGGGATCATAAAATCCGTTTTGGAAGCTCCACCTCTAGTGATGGAATTACCAGTCCCTTTGTCTTCCTCTCTGAAAGGATAGGTTGGCATCGGGAGGGTTTTAGGATTATTAAATTACAGTTCCTCTAGCAGGAATGATGTTTTGGAGTCATGCCAAAAAACCAGTGTCATTTCTTTCAGGTATACTTATTCCCTTTCCCTGTTTCTGAGCATGTCCAGGTTGTGGGAACACGTGCCAAATTTTGGTGCTGGTGCACGCATCGCAAATAGAGGAAGCAACCAACAGTGATCCAAATTTGTTTTCTATTTCTAATTCTATACCTGTAGATGTAGTCCTGTTCTACGTTTCTGTAAATAGAAGAAAGCAATTCCACGCCCTGGCACACCCCCCATTGACAGGGTTAGAAGTGTTTCATGCAGCTGTACAGAGGAATTTTTAAGCCTGCTTTAGTGTTTGACATCTGAAAACATTACTGCACTGGGCTGGGCTGCTTTTTGAATACACATTGTCCAGCGTTGCTGAAGTGTTTCATGTGTTCATCAATGTCGTTTTCACTGCCTGTAGAATTAATACATAGCTTAGAGACTTAAAAGTTTTCTTCTAGTGGAGACAATATTTAAACATGAAATGAAGGTAGAAGTTACTGGAGAGCTGGTCTGTGTTTTATCACAATTATAAATGTGTAGTTGAGCTGAAGTTTTGTAAAGTTGCATATCCAAGGGAAATGAATATTCCCATTTCCACAGGAAACTCATTGAAGTAGCAGCTTCCATCTTACATCTTTATCTGAGATATCAAAAATATAATGATTTTGTGAGGTGGTTTTCCTTTCACAGAATAAACACGTTGAACAGAGGTGCCAGACACATGGATAAGATGCTCTGAAAAGGAGAGTGAATCTGAAGAAATAATGTGTTAACACTTGTTTGCCTGTTTTCCAGTGTTTAGGTTTACAAATGTAGTTTAACTGTATTTCATTTGGCTAAATCATTGAGAGTAGAACACAGACTTTGTGGTTTTCAAACGGGCCCAGGCCTGCAAAGCCTTCAGAAATAACTGTACCTTGTCTGTTTTCCTAAACACGAGGATTTCATTGTGTTCCTGTGGCCATTCCTCACCTGTCATTCCCTCCACCCCATCTCCCCCAGAACTGCTGTGGTGCACAAGGACTTTGTGAGATCCCAGCCTGCACTGAGCTGTTTTAACTGAGCATACCACTGCCTTCAGCAGAAATGCTAATTTCCTGTGTCCTCATCTGTGTGCTCCTGGATTTTACTGGGCAGCAAGCAAAATATTTTGTCATTAGTTTTTCCCAGATCATTATAAAGAAGAGAGAGAGATGCTGCCTATCAGTGTTTGTGGTTCATTATCACAACATTACCATAACTGACAGATATTTTTGTTAATGCACTATGTTGGAGGCAGAAGTGGTTGATGGCATGCAGATTATATAGCCTTCAGATAATGCTGCTTCCTCTTGTTTTCTTAGTTCAAAGAACTTTTGTAAAGTATGTACTTTATCAGAAGACAGCAACCACAATTGTATTTGTTCAGCTTTAGGGGGTCATTTTAATGTCATTTCTAATTATTCTTAGGCAGGCCTAAATGAACTTCTTTAAGCTGTTTGAATTGTCCTTTAATACAATTAATGGGACAGTTGAGCAAATCCCAGACTGGTTTTAGTTATTTTGAGCACAAATAAGTGTAAGATTAAAAGGTTCTCTGATCCAATGCACTGTTTTCAGCAGTGGTTTATAGTAGGTGTTTAGGGAAGAAGAAAATGAGTAGTACATTATATAAATGTATAAAATATAAAATGATTGCAGAATGTGCTGCTAGCCTTCAGTGGTTTGCTGTTCACAGATACAGGTCCATGTGAAACAGTCTAAAAGAGCTGTACAACCCATGTTCATTCATGTACAACCCGTGTTCATTCATGTACAACCCGTGTTCAGATGTTCATTTAGCTAACTTCAGGTGTTACAAACATGTCCTTTTGAAGGTCTGGTAACAAAACTTACTCATACTTTCTTTTTGTTGTTCAGGCATTTCAGAACAAGGTTAGATGTAACCCTCTGCCCAAGCAGAGTGCTGGTTTAGCTCTCAGGTTTGGGGTGCACTATGGCTCCAAAATTTCCCCCTTGTGGCATGCTGAAGTGGATGCAGACCTGTCTACTGGATCCCATTTGTCATGCTTGTTTGGTGAAGCATTAAAAATACTTGATTATTATATTTCTTTACTCGTCAGCATTAATGAGGTTCTGTTACAGATAATTTTGAAAAACGAGTAGAACATAGCAATCTGTAAGTTCATATTTTTAAGCAAGGACCTGTAACTGGAACAAAACTGCACTGATTTTTTTCTAAACACTTTCTTGGACAGTCTCTCGGTGCCCCCAGGGCTGTTGAAGGTGAAAACCCAGAGTCCCAGAGGCTGGAATTGTTGGATTGGGTGGCAGGGGAACAAGCCCAGAATGAGGCTTTGCAGCAGCAGGAAAACACGGCTGTTGTTTTTCCCTGAGTCAGGCTGTGACGTGGGGCTGGGCTCAGGCACGTTTGTGCTGAGGATGAGGATGAGGATGAGCTGTGCCTTCGTGCCGTGCACTGTGAGCTCATTTATGGCAGTGGGCTCCCAGTGACGGCTGTGGTTGTACAGGGCTGCTGTTAAATCCTGTTAATGATTGACCTGGCCCAGCTCTCCTGGCCCTGTGCGAGCCCTCCCTGGCTGCTGGCGTGCAGGAGGGTTCCTGGGCACTGGGATGCTGTGGGGAGAAGCTCTGAGGCTCTGTAAGGTCCTGCTCAGGGTGATTCCCTGGCAGGATGGTCAGTCATGCCAGAGGAATACACGTGATCTGCACTGAGAAACACTGAGCTGACCTTGAGTGGAGCTCCAAGGGCAAGTAATAGTCACGTTTTTCAGTCAAAAGCTGTTTCCAGTTTCAAAGGTCAGTAATTACTAAGATATCTCCAGCCTGACTTATTTCTGCAGTTCTTCTGTAAGGTAGTGGAAGTGAGAGAAGTTTCGTAAGCCATCAGGATAGCTTCTGCCTGGAGCAGAGAAATGCTGCTGTGAGAATATCTGCAGTTTAACCCTGCTGGCAGTGAGAGCAGCACACGGCTGCTCCCTCACTCACCCCGCTGGGATGGGACAGAATTCCACAAGTTGGAAAAATCGTGGATTGAGAATAAAGATGGGTAAAGCAAGAGCTGCACTCGAGCAAAGCAAAAAAGGGAATTCCTTCATACTTCCAGTGGGCAGGCAGGGGTCAAGCCATCCCCAGCAAAGCTCTGTCACACATAACAGTGACTTGGGGACACAAAATGCCCCAAATCTAAAGGTGCCCCCCTTCCCTCTTGCTTCAGCTTTGTATACAGAGCATAGTGCCATGTGCTCTGCAGTGTCCCTTGGGTCACCTGGGGACAGCTGTGTGCCCCCAGCCCCGTGGAGGGGAGCAGGGAAAGCCCTGCCTCTGTAGGTAACCAAAGCAAACCAGAACATGCCTGTGTCATCAGCACTCACCCCAACCACAGCCCCTGCCGGCTGCTGCCCGAGTTAACTGTGTCCCAGCCAGAGCTCCTGGCCTCGGGGGGCTGGCTGGATTTTATATGTCTGGGAATGTTTATGGAGCTCTGTGTCCCAGGCTTGGAGTCCCAAGGTCAAGGTGTGAGCTGCAAACAGACTTTATTAGATTGCTCTTGGCATTGACGTGAAACCTTTTATCAGCTTCTCGTGGTTCTGCGTGTGCTGGGGAGCTGCAGAGCAGTGTGCCTCTGCTAAACTCTGATAAAAGTGAGCTCTTGGTCACTTGTGTCCTTGTCTAGAGAGGCACAAAAGCACATCAGTAGAAGAGAGTCAGCAGGAGAGCTGTGTTTGAGGTTAAGAGATGACGGGAGAGTATGGAGAGCAGAGATTGACAAACAGCTCAGGTGTCTCAAGTGCTGGTGCCTGAGGTTGGCTGTCCATAAATCCTTCAACAAATTGTAGAGAGCAAATTGATCTGTCAGTGCTATCCCTGCAGCCGGGGAGGAAAGTGAAATACTCGTGGCACAGGCTGTGGGCTGGGGAGTCATGGTCAGCTGCTGAGCAGCTCCGGACATTTCTGAGTCACATTTCTGCTTTCATTGATTCACTCAGGATTCACTCAGGTTTTACTGAGATCTGATCAGACTAAAAGCTGGCATTCTGAATCTCTTAGTGGATGGTATTTTCATTGTATTTAGTTCAAATAACTAAATATAGGATGCGGTTATGAACAAGCAGAAAAATTATTCTTGACTCAGTAAATATAAACAAAAAGTGTTCTTTTTCATAGATAATGAAATTAAATGTGTTTAAAATGTAGCTTCTTCTTAAATATTAACTTGGAGCTTGTGTTGTGGTAGCAGTGCAGTCTTGGGAATGGTGAAGTTTTGGGTGACTCCCTTGGGGCACAGACTTCCTCCCTCATTTGTGTTAAGCAAGACTGTTAATTGATGGCAATCTGTAAGGACAGATAATTTGAGTTCTGCTTTATCTGCCCAAAATGAGTGCTTTATCAACTCCTCAGTGCCACCCAGGCTGAGAGGTCGTTCCAGAGGGCAGTGACATCTCGTTTGCTGTATTTTTCTGGGGACATCCTTTCTGCTGAGCACAAAACCCAGATGGTTCCTGACCGAGGTGCTGCCCCAGGGCTTTGTGCATTCCCTGAGCCTGCAGGAGAGGAGCTGCCACCAGCTCTGTCCCTTCTCCCTGAATTCTGGTGCACAGATCTCAATTGTCAGTAACTTCTTTATAAGATAGTAGCAGTGTTTGACACTGGGTTAAAGTGCAGATGCAAACAATGCATATCTGACAATTTAATGAAACCAAAACCAAACTTCTTGGGTAATAGGGTCAGAGGTTAGGAGCAGAAAGTGGGTGTTAGAAGATCAGATGGCCTTGTAAGAAAAAAAAAGGTGTCTTGGAATGAAAATCCTTTAACGACAATTATCTTGTAGTTTGTTCTTTTCTAACAGATAAAATGTTGGCTGTATGTTAAAGGTGATATGTTGTTCTGATTTTGATTCAATGCACTTCAAACAGCCTGAGGGAATTAAAGAAAAGCTTGAACTCTTTGCCTTCCTATGATGCATGTTAACTGTGTCACTTCCCACGGTAAAAACCCGGGATCCATGGATTGCCGTGGCTGGGGCCTGTGCTGGGAGTGTGGCAGGGGCTCTGGGGTTTCTCAGGTCTGTGATGATGTGTTTCAGTTGAGTGGAGCTGCTTAGGGCTGGCGTGGTGCCCTGGCAGCGCCCAGGGCAGGAGCAGCAGCTGAGGATGGGTTTGTCGTGGCTGCAGAGGTGACAGCAGGGTCCCAGCCCCTCTGCAGGAGCGCTGGGGCCTCTCTGGATATTTCATTTTACATTGCAGTCCTCAGGAAACGAGAACTGCTTTGGCTTTGCGGGCTGCTGGTGAAATTGTGTGTATTGCTGCAGCAGCGTGGCAGGAATTGGAGTTCCTTGGAACAGTGGCCTGGCGTGGATTTCACACGTTTGTGTTTGTTGTCTTTGCAGTATAAAGGAAATGAAGATGGAGAGACAGTTATCATTGAAAAAGATCATTTTATGGATGACTTCTTCCAGCAGGTAAAGTTACACTTTTCACCGTGGATTAGAGACTGACTGTTTTCTCTCTGTGCCTTTTAATTCCAGTAATGAGGTTTAACAATTCATCTTCCCTGGTGTGGTTTGGAATTGTATGCCAAAACAAATATTGGTAATGCTTTATTAGTTTATTTCAGGGTGTTTTCTGTATTTATTGCAGAGGAATGTTTTTAATTCCCTGTCAACAAGAAATTTGCTAGTAGAATTTTAAAATAGTAGTTTATTAGGAATATTAGCACTTAAAGTTTTGGCCATTCAGAATATATTTGCTATTAACAATACCTGGTTTAAATTTTAAAAAATAATTACGGACTGTTTAAATGTTGATGTTTCTCCTGGGATTTATTTCTCTGCTACTTACAGATGAAATAGTTTGGGTTTTATTAGCAGGTTTTTTGTTTTTAAAAAATACTGTCCCTAAATTATTCTGTTGCCTTCTTTGCCATATTTCTCTTCCTCTAGGTTGAGGAAATTAGAAATAATATAGCAAAAATAGCACAAAATGTGGAAGAAGTGAAGAAGCAACACAGCATTATCCTGTCAGCACCAAATCCTGAAGGAAGTGAGTAATAATTGTTAAGATGTCACATAACTGTGGCTAGATATTCTGAAATATTGTTTGTTTGTTTTAGGAATAGAACTAAAGGTGTTCAGGATGCAAAATTTAACACTAAGTAAACATTTTCATTTTTAATATTGAATTAATACTTTCATTTGTTTAATGAGACCTTTTTAAAGTCTCATTTGAAAAAATATATGTTCAGAATATTTCCTGCATCATCCAAACCTTAGACCAAAACTCAGTTTAATATGTTTTCTTTTCCCTGCAGAATCAGAGTGGTTGCTTGTATTTATTCTAATGTGTGAAAATGTTGAATTCAGCTGAAGCTTGTGCTGTCAGTTCTTCTCTCTGTTCCCAGTAGGGCCAGGTCCTGTCTGACACCAGGCCCAGCTGCTGCTGCCCTGCTCCAGTTCCATGTGCTGCCCTATTTTTCGAGCTTTAACCCCAAAGCTGAAGTGCAGTTGTGCTTGCCCAGCAGAGAACCCAGAGTTCAGGGAACTTGCCCAGGGCCAGGGAACGTCCCCTGTTCTGAGCCTTGGCTCCAGCACGGCTGTGCTGTGGCCAGGGCTCAGACAAAAGGGAACAAAAGATGCTGAGATGTTTTTTTGTTTGAGTGTTGCAATGCTGGCTTAGCATTTATCTTGTTATTTCCTCTCGGTGGTGGAAGCTGAACTTGGGGTTCAGTTAGTTTATCCTGTCCCCCCTTCTCCTTGGTGTGTGTTTGTACCCCTACAGCTGCTTTTGCAGTGGATCCCAGCTTTAATCAGGGTTCCCTGGATGTTGAGGTGACATCTCCTGTGAGCAGGGGCNGTGGATCACAGGTTCAATCAGGATTCCCTGGATTAAACAGGGGATGTTCTGTGAGTGTGGATCTCAGGTTCAGTCAGGATTCCCTGAATTAAACAGGGGGTGTTCTGTGGATCACAGGTTCAATCAGGATTCCCTGGATTAAACAGGGGATGTTCTGTGAGTGTGGATCTCAGGTTCAGTCAGGATTCCCTGAATTAAACAGGGGGTGTTCTGTGGATCACAGGTTCAATCAGGATTCCCTGGATTAAACAGGGGATGTTCTGTGAGTGTGGATCTCAGGTTCAGTCAGGATTCCCTGAATTAAACAGGGGGTGTTCTGTGGATCTCAGGTTCAATCAGGATTCCCTGAATTAAACAGGAATTAAACAGGGGCTGTTCTGTGGATGTGGATCTCAGGTTCAGTCAGGATTCCCTGGATTCAACAGGGGCTTTTCTGTGAGTGTGGTGCCCTGGGTGTGACAGGGATGGAGCAAAGCTCTGCCCCAGTGCTGGGGGTGGAATCCCCTGAAGGTGTCACAGCTGGTGCCTGGCACAGATGGGTCAGGGGTGTTAAAGCAATGCACACATGGTGCACAGCAGGCTGACAAAAAGGGGACAGAAATCTGTGTTCTCACCTGTACTTACAACTCAGGAGCAGTTAACTTTTGACTAGCAAATTAACATTACCCTGACAGTCTCAAAAAAAGCTGTTTGTCACCTGGTGTAGTTGAAGATTTGGTAGTAAGAACCAAGAACCTGATGGGTGCTGTTATGAAAACAGATTTAAAGTACTCAGGAGGATAATAAACTTCAACTCTGCATAGTTGTACTGAATCAAATTCTGGGATTGCAAGGTAGATTCGTAGACTCTTGCTGACTTACTATTAGTAATAATTAACAGTTCAAAAATATATTTTTTTAAAGGAACAAAGGAAGAACTTGAAGAACTAAATGAGGAAATAAAGAAGATTGCAAATAAAATCCGGGCCAGGCTAAAGGGTAGGTGGTGAGGGCAAATAAAACTCCTTGCTTTCAGAAATAACCTAGAAAATGGCAATGCAAAGTAATTCCTCCATATAGAAATGTCTTCTGCAGCTGAAGGGCTTTTTGGGGGATGATATTTTGGAAAAAGAGTAACTTTAACTGCAAAATGACACCTTTTAAAATTTTTCCAGTGTAATAGACAGTAGTGTGACTCTGTTAAGAGTATGATTGATGTAGTTTCTATGTTTAAAGATCTCCACCAATTATCAAAATTATTTTAAAATTTTACTTATATATCACTGCCACCCCTCTCCCCTGAAATGTTACACATGTCTCTGGGGAACTTGTACCTTTGAAAAGTAATAATAATATTTACAAATAATAATATTTCCAATGGAGCTGTTAAATAACTGCCATTGACTCAGTACTCTTGTGTTGCTGTCAGCTATTGAGCAGAGTTTTGATCAGGGTGAGAATGCCAACAGGACATCAGTGGACCTGAGGATCAGGAAAACACAGGTAGGATCCCTTCAGCTTACAGAAAATCTGGGGGTTCTGGAGTGGAGGATGAGTTGGAGTGTTCTGAACCCAGTTCAGAACTCGTGGGGTGCTTTGTTGGGCTGGAAGTGCCACTGGGAGTTGTAGTGCAGAGCTGTTGCTGTGTGACAGAAATGGCCCTGTCTGATGTCCCTTTGTCCCCATGTCTGTCCCTCTCTGATTCCCGTGTCCTCCTGTCTGTCCCTCTCTGTCCCCCTGTCTGTCCCTGTGTGTCCCTGTGTGTCCCTGCCCAGCACTCGGTGCTGGCTCACAAGTTTGTGGAGGTCATGACCGAGTACAACGAGACGCAGACGCTGTTCCGGGAGCGCAGCAAGGGCCNTGTCCCCATGTCTGTCCCTCTCTGATTCCCGTGTCCTCCTGTCTGTCCCTCTCTGTCCCCCCCATCTGTCCCTCTCTGCTGCNAGAGGCAGCTGGAGATCAGTGAGTGACCCCAACGTGCTTCTAAACCTCAGTGCATTCTCTGCTGGTAGTGCCTCCCTCGTTTCTTATTCATCACATATGGTACAAAGCATCAGAGGTCTTGGGCAGCATCTCAGGGTGTGAGAGAAAAGAAACGATTTTACTGCATGGCACAAACTCCTTGGTATTACTCTTCTTAAAACAGCTGTAAAGAAAAGAGAGAAAACTCAATAATTCCCTTTAGATTGAAAATCATTAAGGAAATTATCTTTTTGCTTTGCTTCATTTGCTTCCAATGTTGCAACTTTAAATGAAGCATCAAGAAAAGCTGCATTCTGAAACAGCAAGTGTTATTAAAAGCCATTCCAAAATTAACATGCCTAACAGGATAACAGCTCTTTTTATGTGGTCCCATTTTTGTCTACAAGGACACTTGGTAAATCCATCTGGCATAAAATCAGTGCTGCTGTTATATGGGCTTAATAATTTGTTGACTGACTCACATATGAGTTATTCCAATTCATTATTAGGAATATTTAGAAAGGCTCCTGACTTTACTTTGGAGTACAGCATCTACCTTGGAAGGTGTCCAAAAAGTGCCTAAAATCAGTCTGGTGGCTGGCCACTACAGGGTTTTATCCTGCAAAATCTGAATGCAAGAATTGTGTTTGAATTGTCATCCTTCTGGATGGTGAAATGTTCTGTTCAGTACTGAGTAAGTGATGTTATGTGAAGTCCTGTTGTTTTTATTCCAGCTGGGAAAACCACCACGGATGAGGAGCTGGAGGAGATGTTAGAGAGTGGCAACCCTTCCATTTTCACCTCTGATGTATGTGTTGCTGGGCCACTCGTGCCTGCTGTGTCCTGCTGCTGGCAGGAGTGCTGGCTCTCAGGTGTGTCCTTGTCTCTGTCCTCAGATCATCTCAGACTCCCAGATCACCAGGCAGGCCCTGAACGAGATCGAGTCCCGCCACAAGGACATCATGAAGCTGGAGTCCAGCATCAGGGAGCTGCACGAGATGTTCATGGACATGGCAATGTTTGTGGAGACCCAGGTAAAGGAGCCCTGCACACGTTCCTGGCGTGGGGGGTTTCCTCACTCTTCCTCTTTGCAATGTGCAGAAATAGTTGCTGGTGTTCAGACAGTGCAGGTTTGGAGTGGTTCTGGGCTGTGGTTAGAATATATGGAAGTTAATCACCAGAGGTTTTTGTTTTGTTGTGGATAAATTGGCCATCTCAATGTCCTTATGCTTTCAGTAGCTGCCCACAGGCCTGCCTTCCAGCCAGTAGATTTCACATTTTCTTCAGTATGATTAATTGCAATATGCTGGAACATCTTTGTGCATATTTTAGTAAGAAAAGCCATCTAGTGGAACACTGTTAACACCTGGGGGATTTTGGATTCTCAGCCACAGTGGAGTAACAGGTGTGTCAGCAAGGCAGTGTGCACCTTGCACTTCATGCAGAAATTCAATTCTGTGTTCACCAACATGAATTGTGAAGGGCTTGACAAGTCCTTCAGGTCATCTCTTGTATTCATAAGCATAAATCTCCTCTATGTTTAGTCTTTAAATACCAATTATCCAACAAAAGTATTTTTAATTTTGATCTTAAAATGGTTTGACTTCTGCAGGAAAGTGAAAAGAATAGTGTTAGAAGAGAAACTTGCCTGGTTTTTGGTGATGGGTAATTGGTAATTTGGTAATTGGGTTTTGTTCTAGAAGGCCTGTGTTGCTCTGATATTAAATAGACAGCCAAGAGAAATTGGTAGCAGGTTCTTTTGAATTACACACAAACAGAAGTTACTTGTGCATCATTCTGTAATGCTTTGCTGTTTTCTGCTGCTGATTATTTCTTCTGATGGACAGAGACACAGGTAACAGACTCACCGTCATTTTTCACCAGCCCTCCATTCCATTGCCAAATGTCATTCCTCATCCTTAATTTGAACTTGTCGTGCACTGAGACCCCAATCCCTGAGCTCTGAGGAGCTCCCTGTGTGTGTTTGTTTCCTAGACAGCTGTTGAACCTTGTGTGGAAACACTCAGTGTCCTTTCCCACTCAGACACACCAGGGCTTTCTGATCTGGGTGTGTCCCTCAGCTTTGGCTGCTCGAACATCCAGCCCAGGGCTGTTTGCAGCTGGGCACTTCTTGTTCCTGCACAAGGAGGAAATTCTGCTGCCCTGCTCATGAGCATTCCTTGTTGGATGAGAGCTGGAGCCCCTTGCTTCTCATTCCATTTCTCCTTTACCTGCCAAAGCAGAAAAAATGGCATCCCCAGTATGTGCATCATTGATTTGTGAAAGTAACTCTGGACGTTCTAGAGCCTTTCTTTAGATTCATTAAACAAAGATCCATGCACTCCAATAATGTGGTTTTTCTTCAAAATTTCCTTCTAAGGGTGAAATGATCAACAACATAGAGAAGAACGTGATGAATGCCACAGATTATGTGGAACATGCAAAAGAAGAGACAAAAAAGGCAGTGAAATATCAGAGCAAAGCACGCAGGGTATGTTGTCTTGCTCTAATTGTGCCAGGCAGTATTGTAATTTAGCACTGGAACATTTCCATGTGGATTATTTTGCTGTAGTTAATATTGGAAATTTGTGATACCAGTAGAGGACAGACACTTGTTGGACTGTGAGAACAGATCAGCAGTTCCTGTGTTCACAATTTTCCACTCAGAGCTGCCATTACAGAGGGTAAAAACCCCAAAAGAAGAATTAATGTATTATTCCAGTGGATAAATTCACGTGTTTTTTCTTATCAGCTTTCACAATACCTTAAATTATTCAGATTCTAAATAACCATAAAAGTTTTTGGGTGTTTATTACAAGTAAACTTACCTGGATTTAAAGCTATAAAATCTATTTGGTAGCAGGAAAAATAAAAGTGCTTTTATTGAAATAGGCTTTTTTTAAAACAAATTGTGCTTGTAATTTATAGTTTTACAGATAAATTACAGGGTCTTCCCTCTGGAAAGGGTGAAGCATTGTGCCATGGCACTGAATTTGTGTAGGACTTGAGTTCAAAGCAATGTTCCAGCATTTTCCATGGCACTTGTTTTGTTTGGGTATCTTTCTTCCCATCAGACACCAAATAATATATTCTGATATCAGACTACTAAGTAGTTTATTTTTACATTCCATTTTCCCCTTTTGATGTGCTGTGCAGTTCAGTGAGGCTCGTTCTGCTGAGCTAGATTTGAGGGAATCATTCATTTTCTATAGATAGAGATCTGCACAGAGATAAAAGCCTGATCCTTTACAAAAGATCTTTTCAGAAGTGTTCCAAGAGCCCACTCAGTGTGGATGTAAATGGTGCTTGTATCATCTCTGATAACTGCATAGGCATTGATCACATCAGTTTACTGTTTCAAAATGTAAATTCTTCATTTGCAAGATCGTGCAGGTACATTTATCTCAATTTAAGAGAACAGGGGGCTTTAATAAAAGTGCTTGTGGATCTAAGAACTGCTTGAAAAATTGAAAATAAATGCAAGTGTTAATGTGCTTAATATTAACCATACCTTGTTTTTTGACAGAAAATGTGGATAATTATCGTTGTGTCAGTGGTGTTGATTGCCATAGTAGCTCTAATTATTGGTTTGTCTGTGGGTATTCGGTGATGCTTGGATAACCTCAGCATGCATGGCTTCCTGCCACTGGGGCAGTAAGTAACTAATCAGCTAATTGGGCTCATTTGGTGTGTCCTGTTCTGCTAACCCTTGTGCTGCAGTGGGGAGGGCTGGCTGCTGTGGCCCTGCTCTGTGCTGAGCCCTGCAGGACCTGGGGCAGGTCCTGTGTGTGCAGGGATTGCAGTGACCCTGCTGGGACCTGCCTGGGGCACGCAGAGCAGCAGGAGGGGCAGCAGGCAGCCAGGGCTGCCTCCCAGCTCTTGGGAATATTGATTTAATTTCATTCATTACGACCCTCCCAGCTCTTGGAATTATTTATTCAATTTAATCAATTACAACCCTCCCAGCTCTTGGAATTATTTATTCAATTTAATCAATTACAACCCTCCCAGCTCTTGGAATTATTGTGTCCATGGAAAACCTCTTGGAATTACTGTGTCCATGGAAAAGCTCTTGAAATTATTTTTTCCATGGAAAAGCTCTTGGAATTGTTGTGTCCATGGAAAACCTATTGGAATTGTTGTGTCCATGGAAGACCTCTTGGAATTACTGTGTCCATGGAAAAGCTCTTGAAATTATTTTTTCCATGCAAAAGCTCTTGGAATTATTGTGTCCATGGAAAACCTATTGGAATTGTTGTGTCCATGGAAAACCTCTTGGAATTACTGTGTCCATGGAAAACCTCTTGGAATTACTGTGTCCATGGAAAACCTCTTGGAATTATTGTGTCCATGGAAGAGCTCTTGGAATTAGTGTTCCTGTGCTGAAAGTTCACGCCAGCAAACAACATGGAACACTGAGTGCACCTGGGACTTTGTCCAGTGGGGCTTTCTGTGGGTTTCTGTAGAGTTTTTAGAGATTTAGGTGTCTGATGAAGTTGGCTGTTATGGCTTGGAGAACATCTTCAGATTTCTTACTTTGAAACTGTTTATTAATGCTAGACCAGGTGAAGCAGTGGGAGATCACAGTGTGTTCAGGACATGAGATTTCTTTCAGGGTTCATGTTTTTGCTGCAGTAAAGGACATTTCTTGTGCAGGTAACGCTTAGCCAGACTAATAGCAGGAGCAGTTAACTCCTCTGAGTGCAGCAGAAATGCAGATTTTAACATCAGTGGATGTCAGCTCTGCACAGAACAGCACGAGCAGGTGCCAGCTCAGACAGCTCATAGAAATTCACATTTCTGCACTAACACTCCTTTAATATCTCAGTTTTTGTTCTGCTGTTGGAGATTGCTCTCAGCTCTGGTTTGTGGGCAGGGAGCAGAATCACTGTCACTGCCTGCAGTCAGAAATACCTGAGCCAGAGTCGCACCTTGATGCATTTACACTGAGCCATCTCTCCTTTTTAACCCTTGCATCCCCTCTGAGCTGTCACCTGCACAATGCTTGTGCTGACCTTTGGTGGATCCCACTAAGGGTGCAGATGTAAAGGTCTGAGCAGGCTGCAAATATTTATCCAAGGAGGGTGGCAGTGAGCAGTTCCTTAGACTTGACCTACATCTGTTTCTAATGATGTTTACAGAAGTTGGGCAGGAGTAATAACCATTGCTCTGTGAAGGAAAATGGAGAAATGTTGCACAGGTGGCTCTGTCTTGTGGCCATGCTTATGTGGATGTTACAAACAGGGAGCTGCAGGAAATCATAGCAGTGATTGCTCCTTAGAAAGAAAACCCCAGCACTCAGCCTGGTGTCACTGTTACTGTGGCTCTGAATGTATTTAAACAAGTCTTAATATATTCTTAATGTATTCTCTGACAAAGCACTTCAATCTTAACTTTTCTCTCTTTTCCCTGCAGAAATTGATGTTCATAATAATCTGTGTGTCTGTATTGCTTCTGATACTTGGAATTATCCTAGCAACAACTCTGTCCTAGCCAGCACATTCCAGGAGCCACAACCTCCAGGAACTCCAAACATCTGCAGGAAAACCAAACCTTCCACAGATGATGCCTGACACTGCCCCACGGTGATGACTGTCACTAATGGTTAAACACAAAAGCAAAAATCACTCTTAATGTTTACTCATAAATGAAGATCAGAATGTATTGGGGTGTGTGTGGATTTTACATCATAAACTAAACACTTGCAGGACTGAAACTTCGTTTTGAGCTAAAGTAACTTAGGGTTTTTTCACATCTCAGTGTTACAGTTGAAACAGGGAGTTGAGGGATGATTGAGTTTGGACTGTTTTGGCTTTTTTTCCTATTGCTAATAACCTGACTCTAATCATGACTTTAAGTACCTTGCCAGTGCTGCCTTTGTTAGCACTCTTGTGAATATTTTTATGAGATGTAGCCTTGTGTTTAAGTGTATTAATTATTTAGTCACCTTAACCTATTTAAACTTTATGCTTTTTCTCCAACAAGTGCTAAAATATTTTATCCTGAAAAGACTACTCATTTAACTGCCTAGTGCATTACACTTGAGAAGAAAAAAGAAAAAAGCTTTTTTACACTTGCCAGTTTTTTTATTTTTTCTTTCAAGGTTAATTGCTTTAAATACTTCCTTCATGGTTAATAAAAAGTTAGTTGCAACATTTCTAGTGAAAGCATCCAGCTCTGAAATGCTGAGTTTGCACTTGAGCAGGTAATTTTACAGGTAATTCTTGTGCAAAGGAGACTGATGGATCAGTTTTAGCCTCATTGCTTTTATGGATATGACAGAAATGACTTTATGAAGCCAAATCAAGTTCTCTTGTTCTGGAGCTTGCTGGTGTTGGTGTGTGAATACAGCACACAGACAGAAGATACAGACTGAGACACTGATTTGTTCTGGAATCTGTGTGGCTCCAGCATGGATGAAGTGTTTTGGTGTAGTGCCAGCTTGCACGGCTCGAAAGCTTCAAAGAGTTCAAAAGTACCCAAATAGCTGCATTTAATGTTACAGGTTATTTTTGTATTTTTGTGTGTGAAGTATTTGTGACTTGGGTTTGTGACTCCTCATTGTTCAAGCATATCCATGTAGATATGTAGATATATTTACATTCAAAGAGAAATAGAGGAGAGGAGAATTTGTGCCTTTTTAAACATAGTCTAAAAGATACTCATCAATGTTTTCAGATATTCAGCTCTCAGTTGGCTGCAGTAACTCAGTCCTACAAGTTTAGAATCCTTAAACTTAGCTTTTGTTGAAAGTGTCTGAGATCAAAGTTACTCAGTAAGTGAGAATTCAGACTTCATAAAATCCAGCAAAGTTTACAATTTCTATTGTATGTATGAATATTCCTGCTTTGCTCTCCAGGTATACTGTGAATATGCTGGAGCTATTCAGATGTCAAACATGTTTCAAACAGAAAGCAAATATTGTTGTTATTATTATTATTATTATTATTGGTCTCTTTACAAGTCAGCCATGAAGAAGTCGCTTGAAAAATTCGGCTTCAACAATGAACAAATTCCTTTTACCTCTGAGTCCAGAATGCTCACTGATGTTGGTGAGGAAGTTTACATGCAAAGTAAGGAAGGATTGGTTGCCTTAATGCTCATTCTAGGTAAATATTTTGTATTCTGTAGTTTTCTAGATTTTTATCAGTAAATATTATTTATACAGATACGCAGATTAGATGGGGGAAAATTGCTCCTGCTGTTCAGCAGCTGCTATGTAAACTGACCCTCAGAATCCTGTCATGTTGAGGATTTTTCTCTGAAATGCAGTAATGTGCCCATCAAGACCAGAAATTTGAATAGGCTACTCCACAGTTTTCACTTCTTGTTGAACAGCTGCCTCAGAGAGTTTGTTTTAAAGCAAAACAGACCTTTTCACATGAACCTCTTTGTCTGGAGGTTGGAGGGGAGTAAATCTCTAACCTATGCACTAATAAACTCATCCAAGCCAGCTCCTGTGTCTGGTTGTGTCCGTGGGGTCACTGGGGAGATTGCCAGCAGGGTTTGAACCAGGCTGCTGGGCTTTTACACTGATTTACATCAAACACTGGCTAAGCTGTCTTTTCTGCAACTTTTTACCAAAGAAGGTGTAGAGAGAATTATGAAGAAAACAATAGGATATGTTAATTCAAGCTGTGCCCACGGGGGAGTTTTTCAGAGAAATGTTGAGGTTAGAAGCCCCAAGGTTTCAGTGAGTGAGTGCTCTCTTCATGCAGAAAGAATTTGTGACAGCTCCTGGAACAGCCTGACTGCAGTGAGGGATTGAGATTTAATACCAGAGCACTTAGAAATGACCAATTAATGATTGCATGTCACTAAAAACACAGGGAATGTGTTATATGTTACATATAACATATGTTATATGTTACAGCTGCTCTTAAGAAGGTCAGGATGACCAGAGTGCTCAGGTGTTTAAATGTGCAGGTATCTGCTGGACAGGAATGAACTCAGTAGAATCAGCTAAAGCTGTTATTGTGCCTTAGCTCTGCCTCTGCTCTGTGGTGTAAGACAGAGCAGAGCTTTAGGCAAAGGAGGGTTTGTTTATCAGAGCACCACATGAGTTCTGATGGACAGACACCTGATAAAACTAAGACAAAGGAAAGGAGGGAACTGCTGCCTGTGAGGAAGGATGCTTTTCTTTAAAAAATCACATTATTTACAGGGCTTGTCTTGGGGGTACTCCAGGGGTGCTTGGGGTGTGAATTTAGAGACTTGGGTTATGCTGTGTTAAATTTGATTTTCCTGTGGTGTTTGCAGGGCAGCTTCAATGAGTGTTGGACAAGGAAGTTTGGTTGGTACTGCACAATTAGTACTGCACAATTAGTACTGCACACAACTGTTCTGTTCCTGTACTTGAAGGGGTTTTAGTTTTTTTGAGTTGTGTAACCCTCAGCAACGTTTCTGCCATCAGGGGAGTCTGCTGAAGTTTCATGCAGTTGGTTTCATGATGTCAGTCAGCATTTCCCCCTGCCAAGGTTCCAGAGGGTTTTCCAGGAGCATTTCCCACACACCCCAGGAATTTGGCCCCGGTGCAAACAATTGCATTGGCCAGAACATGGCTGGGCAGGTTGATTCCTTCAGTCCCTGATCCAAACCAGGCTGCTGGGCAGGAGGGGTGCTGGCCCTTAAAGGCATGGCTGGACTCTGTTTTTAATTTATTTTGGGGTTTACATTGAGAAAGTGAAAGCAAAGCCTTTGAAGCTGCAGTGGAGCAGCCAGAGCCCTTTGATCCAGACTCCCTCTCTGCTGTGTGCACTTAGTGTGCACATTGCAGTGGGATGGGAAAGCTCTCAGAAAACACAATTAATTCTAATTGCATTCTTCCAGACCTTCCTGGGATTTCTGATTTAAGCACAGCTACCAATCTGGACCCGAGTCTGGGGAAAAGCTCTGGGACCTGGAGTGTGTTCAGTGAGAGCAATTAAAGCTGCAGTCCCCTCTGCAGCATCAGCTTAAAGCCTGAGAGAACTTCTCCTCTCTGCCCCTGCAGGTCTGGGCTCAGGGCTCTGCCCTGGGAGCTTTGGGACACAGCCCTGGGAGGGTTTGGGACACAGCCCTGGGATGCTTTGGGACACAGCCCTGGGAGGGTTTGGGACACAGCCCTGGGATGCTTTGGGACACAGCCCTGGGAGGGTTTGGGACACAGCCCTGGGATGCTTTGGGACACAGCTCTGGGATGCTTTGGGACACAGCCTTGGGATGCTTTGGGACACAGCCCTGGGATGGTTTGGGACAGTTTTGTGTCACTCTGGGATGGTTTGGGATGGATTGGGACAGGTCCTTGGGCAGTTTTGGTTTGGGGCAGGTCCTTGGGCAGTTCTGTGTCACACTGGGATGGTTTGGGATGCATTGGGGCAGTTCTGTGTCACACTGGGATGGTGTGGCATGCATTGGGGCAGTTCTGTGTCACACTGGGATGGTTTGGGATGCATTGGGGCAGTTCTGTGTCACACAGGGAGTTTGGGATGGTTTGGGGAAGGAGAAAAAACTTGTACAGTTGTAGCAAATATTGTAGAACCTTTGACATGTGCTAAAACCCAAATCATCATCTTACTAAGAGAGTATTTTTATTAGAAAGAACACCACTAAAGCATAACAAAAACACACACAAAAAAGGATTAATTTTCACCAAATATGCCTCAGTTCTCTCTAGACTTTGTGGCTGCTGCTGACCTCCCTTTTCAAATTGTCACTGATCACTTTTGTGCAGATTAATTCCCTCCTGAGAGTTTGAAATGCTGCTGATTTTTTCTGCTGTGCCCTTTCCATCTCAGGGTTGGGTGCTTGCTGGCTTGCTCTGCAGAGTTCCTCTTTTCCCCTTGCTGCTTAATTTCTGTGATGAACCTCTGGTAAAAGCCTTTTAAAATCCCAGGGCTGGTCAGTCTCAGCTTTCTGCAGTGCTCCAGATTGACTTGGGACCTGCCCAGGAAGATATTTGTCACTTTTTTTATGCCATTACTTTAATTACTGGCAGTGCTGACAGAATGCTGTTTAACAAAGATCCTTTTCCAAATGCACACACTCTTAGCTATTGAGCCACCTGATTGTGGGGCTTGGATTTTCTGCCCATTTCTCATCTTGCCCTGGCTTTCCTTTGGTTCAGGCTGTGGCTTTTAGGGGTGTAATTTATTTTAAATTGGATCTGCTCCCTGGTGTTTGTAGTGAAGGGAATGGCAGTGTGGTTGCTGAGGAGGGACAGTGACCCCTGACAAAAACTGCTCTGGGCTCTGTCCCTGCTGCCAACCATCCCTGAGTGGACAAATGCAGCTGGGAGCAAGGGAGCCTGGCTGCAGCAAGCTGGGGAAGGAAATACATGCATTAAAAAATCCAAACAAACTGCTTTCAACCATCTGAAAATCTGCAAAAAAATCCCATTTCAAAGCATCCTGGGTTTGAGTCAGTTTGTACAAGCACACATTGCATTTCCAGCTCACATGCTCGCTCTGCTTTTGATTTTCCCTTTTGGCAATTTATTCAGAGTGGAGTTAGTGGGTAGAGTCTCAGAGGAGAATAAAAGCCAGTGTTTTGAGAGCTAATGAAGTAATTATCTAAAGCATTATTTACAGTGATTATTTAGCAGATAATGAGACCCTTTAATTATGTTTGTTCTGCATAGCTAGCCGTTCAATAATTCAGGGTGTTGCCATACAATTTTCTCTATGTTTACTTTGCACATTTTTTGTTTAGGAAAATGTCACATTTTTGTGCTGTGTGTAAAGCACAGATCTGGGCCCTCTTCTGGGCACTTTTTGTCACATGAAAATCACCTGCTCACTTTGGCTGGAGCAGGGGATTTTGGGTTCAGGTTCTTCAGTGTGATGTGCAAAGAAGAAATTAATGGTGGATGAAGCTGCACCCATTAAAGGCTGCTCTGACTTTATTCCTATAAAGGCACTGCTGGAATATTTCCATTCATTCTTTACTCCACTGATGTTCCTGTCAGCATTTCTCTCACTGGAGCTTGACTTGCAGTTTATTTTCATTTTGGGAGCCATGATGGTGAGGCTTCAAATGCAAGGGTTTTAAAAAGAGCTCATTTGTGTAGGAGAAATTCAGAGCATCATTAACATTTCAGTAGCTAATAAAAATTCCACTGTGAACTGCTAAAATAAACAATTCTGCTTAAGCACAGGGTTAGCAATGCCTCAGGAGTGGGAGCTCCCTGGGGAGATGCATCTTTTGTGAGGGCTGCAGTGGTGAGGATGGCAGAAATCAGGGAGGAAACATCTCCAGGGGCTGCCCATTTCTTTAAGGTCAAAGCAAAATTTTATTTAGGGTCAGATCAACTCGCCCAGGAATCTCCCCACTGGCTCCAGGAGATGCTGCAGGGGGTCCTGATCTCCTCCCCTGCTTCTGTTCCCCTGAGCAAACAGCACAGGGAGGAGAACATCTTTATTCCACTGGAGTGTATTTAAATATATAACATTGGACCCCTCTGGAATATCACAAAAGTTAAAGTTAAGAGGCTTACTAAGCAGTACAGTGTTGGGTTTCACGTGGCTGCTATGCAAAAACATCTAAAATAAATTAATTTAAATGGTGAGCCTGCAGTTAATTATGAATAAGTGAGATTCTGTAATACCTGCACAAGTGCAAATTCAGTTCAGAAAACCCCAAAGCTGAAGGATGGGAGGCAGGCCCTGGGGGCTGAGGCAGGGCAGGAGGAGGCAGAGGCACATGGAAAGGGAAGAGGGAATATCCCAGATCTGTGCCTGTCACCTGGGGCTGCCCTCTGCAATGGGGCTGGCTCACTTCCTTCACAGCCAGGAGTCCCTTGAGCCAGCTCAGGCTCTGCCCAGAGGTTCAAATGTTCTCCCCAGACGTTTAAATATTCTCCCTAGAGGTTTAAATTCTCCCCAGAGGTTCAAATGCCCTCTCTAGAGGTTCAAATGCCCTCTCCAGAGGTTCAAATGCCCTCTCTAGAGGTTCAAGTGCCCTCTCCAGAGGTTTAAGTGCTGTCCAGCCCCTTTCCCTCTGGGAAAAGCCACTCAGTGCATCATGGCTCTGCTGTGCTGGAGTCTCCCAAGGCAAATCAATCACTTCCAGCAGTGGATCAGCCCTTGGCTACAGAGCAGCAGGCAGACAAAGTGCTGAGCAACCGTTTCCAGCCCAGGGCATGCCAGAATTTGGCTGAAAACTTGCCTGAGTTTTTCTTTCAAAAAGTTATAGTTACAGGCAGCTATCTTAAATAAGCATTTTAAAAACCTTCCCATGTGCAGGAGCCACACACAGCCTTGTCAATAAAATGCTTTGTGGTGCAGGAAATTCCTCTGGGATGCAAAACAAGGACTTAAAGCCCCAGGTCCCACAGTCTGGTGGAGAGCTGGAAAAGTGGAGATGCTTTTTGGAACAAAGAGAGGCCAAGAAGCAGGATCAGAATCCATGGATCTGGGAGCCCACAGCCACAGCTCACACAGCAGGAGCAGAATCCAGAATCCATGGATCTGTGAGCCCACAGCCACAGCTCACACAGCAGGAACAGAATCCAGAATCCATGGATCTGGGAGCCCACAGCCACAGCTCACACAGCAGGATCAGGATCCAGAATCCATGGATCTGGGAGCCCACAGCCACAGCTCACACAGCAGGATCAG
>VWZS01005686.1:243062-261503 GCA_013397075.1 Rhabdornis inornatus | reverse complement strand
GGGGTTACTGGGGGTACTGGGGGTACTGGGGTTACTGGGGCTACTGGGGGTGCTGGGAGAGATTGATTTTGGGGCAGAGGATCACTGGGTTAAACACAAACAGTGACGTGCAGGAGTGCAGAGCCACGGTCAGAGGACGGACTGGCCCTTGTTCAGTCACAGATCCAGCTGGGACAGGTCCTGTGTCATTGTGTCACTGTCCTGTGCCCTGTGTCACTGTGTCGCTGTCCTGTGTCACCGTGTCACTGTCCTGTGTCACTGTGTCACTGTCCTGTGTCGCTGTCCTATGTCACCGTGTCACTGTCCCGTGTCCTGTGTCACTGTCCCGTGTCACTGTGTCACTGTCCTGTGTCACTGTCCTATGTCACCGTGTCACTGTCCCGTGTCCTGTGTCGCTGTCCCCGTGTGTTTGGCAGGACAGAAATGCAGAATTGCCGGGAGGGGACAGGGAGCAGCTGCTGGGGCAGTGCCAGCAGGAGCTGCTGTGGCTGCAGAGATCGCTGTCCCTCCTCCCTGGCTGTGGCCTGGCAGCACAGCTGAGCTCCTTTCCTGGCCTGGCATTCCAGAGGGGAGGTGGGAAGGGGAGGGTTTGTCACCCTTTGTTTCATTGAAACAACACCCTGCAGGACTGGCTTTCCACGCTGAGGGCAGGAAAACCCATCTCTTGGGATGACTTTTAAATAATTGTTTATTGTAATTCAGAGGGACTGGAAAGAACACGAAATTCATGACAGCCTGTGAAAAGTGCCATGGTTAAAATGGTGTTTCACAGAGCCCTGATCAGCTACAGGAAGATGGATTTTGTTCTTTCTCTAAAGAATGTCTGCCAGAAGGGAGGGTCATTCTCTGGGGATTGTTATTCTGGGGGATTCCATGGCACGGAGCTGTAATTCCCTTTCTTCTCTCAGCAAAACTGTTCTATATGTTACACATATTCTTACATGCCAGTAGCCCATCAACAACACAACTGCAGCCAGAAAAAAGTATTATCACTACATACTCAATGCTGATATCTGGCCACACAAACTACCAAATTAATAATAAAATGTTTATGATAATAAATCCTAACATCTTACAGTTCCAGTAAAGTGTCAGTTCTCGTCTGCTGTGGCAGAACAAGTTGCATATGTCAAATTTTTATGACTCAAATTGCTAAACATGTTCTTGAGATAAAGAATATGTTTTAAAGCCTTCATAGCAGTGAGTCTGCGCTGGTAGTTTAAAAAACTAGTTGCTATTTTACTTTCAGAGTGGCTTAGTCAAGTCTATTCATGTAATTTTCTATATTTTTAAAACAAGGCTTTCAGGAAGTTGGTGATGATTTGCATGTTTTATCCATGTGTGTGCCCACACACCCCCACGTGCAGATTTGCTTTTCAGCCCACCCATGGCAGGGAGTGAGAGGAGCTGCTTTGGCTCAGTGGGACAGGCCCACAACACCATTTTACAGTGATCTGACACATTTCCAGCTATCAGGTTGGCCTGACAAATCTTTGGTCTGTTTGTACAGGTGCACACAAGGGAACTGTCACGTTCCTCCAGTCCCCAGGCTGGACAGACAGATCTCCAAAATGGAATATCTGGTGTCACTGTGCCCTGGGCTGCAGGTCTGTGCTGGGTGCTGCAGCTCAGTGTGCTAAATGCTGACACAGCACAAGGAACATGGGAGTTGGAGCCTTGCACGGAGCTCAACTGAGGGGAAAAATCTGACTTGCCAAAATTAGACTTAAAAAAAAAAAAAAAAGAGAAAGCCATCTATGCCACAAACGGGTGATAAAAGTAAGAGTGCCTTGCCTGATGATCAGAGCCATCATCTAATCTGGGAATGAACACATGAACCTGGCTAGGAGCAGCTTTTCCCTCCCAAAATGCCAGAGTGTTGTTGTTCCTGCTGCAGCCATGAGCAATCTCAGGTCATTTGGGGCTGGGATTTGCACAGCAGAGAGGTCTTGGGGACCTTGCTTTTAGATTTTGGACTTCTCATTCAGAAAATTCTAGTCTTTCCAGACTGTGCAGATCTTCAGGGAAGAAAGCCCAGACCGTCTCATCTGCTCTCCTTGCAATACCACATCACCAGGGCCCAGATCTGGATGTTCCATCCATGTAAACAGGAACAGATTTTTCAACAGCAGCCAGTTGCTTTGCAGATCACCCTGTGACCACGATTCGATTCCAAACCTCTGAAGGGAAATGTGTTCCATGCAAGGGGGAACGGTGGTTTTCAGTGTGCTGGGAGCTCTAGGTGCTCACACAGGTGGATGGCTGGGAGTGCTGCACCCAGAAATGCAGAGCACCCAGAAATGCAGAACACTCAGAATTCAGAGCACCCAGAAATGCAGAACACTTGGAAATGCAGAGCACCCAGAAATGCACAGCACTCAGAAACACAGAGCACTCAGAAATGCAGAACATTTGGAATTCAGAGCACCCAGAAATGCAGAACACTCAGAATTCAGAGCACCCAGAAGTGCACAGCACTCAGAAATGCACAACACTCAGAAATGCAGAACACTTTGGAGTTCAGAGCACCCAGAACTGCAGAGCACTTGGAAATGCAGAGCAGGCCAGTCTGGGGTGATTCCTCAGCTGGGCAGGAAACGTCCCAGGGTGGTCCAGGGGTTCAGACTGAGCGTGAGCTGCACATCCAGGTGAGACAGAACTGGAGAGGGATGATCTGACAAACCCCCCTTCCATGGCTCCTAGTTCCTGCCAGGGAAGCTTCAGGTGCTGCCAGTTCCTGGAGAGCAGGGGACTCCCCACGCACTTCATAAAGAACCATGAGGCTGGAGGGGAAATCTGCTTTCTTTTGTTAATGCCAAACTTTTCCGAAAATTCTCCTGCTCTTCCTCATTATGCCTGCGGGTTAAACTACGGGAGGAAGGCTGGAGTCTGAAAAGGAACTGTAGGAAAGACATTATTGAATTGGGGGATGTATTTCTCTAGATACTTTAACAGAATTCAATGCAATAGTGCCTGGAGAGTGCAATATTTCCTTCCCCTGTAAAATACTGAAAGGAAAACACAGAAATACCACTCAGTATAATTCAGGTGTTTTCTTGATGATTTAACCTCCACCAGCCTGGAGAATTCAGTAATGTTGTAGTGAATGCACTCCCAAACTGATCAGATTCTGTCATTCGGATCATCTCCGCTCGGGAGAAGCCAGGAGCAAAAAACAACGAGAAAACGACTGAAGCTGGGTTTCTAAATTGGGATTTATTTAAAATCTTGCTCTGTATCCCCTTAGAGCGTCTCCCCCTGCCCGCTGGGGGGATGTTGCTGCACCTCAGAAGTTCTTTGGGAACGCGTCGCCCCCGCTTTTCCCGGGAAGAGGCGCGGCGGGGTGGGTGGGATGCTCCAGGTAATCTGCTTTAATTCCCTTCTGCATCGGCGCTCCGGCGCCTTCCATTGGGCAGGCCGGGCGGCGGAGGAAGGGGAAAAACCCAAGGCTGCGGTTCCATTTGCAGTTCATTGGCTGCCGCCAGCAGGCCGGGGCTGGCTGACCCGGGCGGGATCCTGCGGCAGCCGCGCTCGGAGGAGCCGCGGCCGCGTCCCCGGGCCAGGGCCATGTGAGCGGGCAGGGCACGGACAGACAGCCAGCGAGACAGACAGACACGCAGCCCGAGAGCCTGAAAGCCATCTTGGGGCGGCTGCGACAGCCCTGCCGCCTCCTCGGCTCCTTCCTGGCTCCTGCACGGCGATGATGCTCGCCCGGCTCCGCGCCCGCCCGTGAGCGCCGGCACCGAGCGCCGCTGGCCCCGGAGCTGCGAGCTCCGAGCTCGGTGTGAGCCCGCAGGGAGCCCGCAGGGAGCCCGCAAGGAGCCCGCAATGAGCCCCATCGCCCTCCGCACCGCCTGAGCCCAGGTACGAGGGGATTGCACCCCGAGAACCCCGGGGATGCTCCGCGGGGGATGGGGATGGGAACGGGGAACGGGGAACGGGGAACGGGGATGGGGATAGGGATCCGGATCCGTATGGGGATCAGGATCCCTATGGGGATGGGGATCAGGATCCCTGTGGGGTTCGGGATCCGGATCTGTATCGGGACGGGGATCCGGATGGGAATAGGGATCCATATGGGGATAGGGATCCGGATCCTTATGGGGATGGAGATGGGGATCCTTATGGGGATGGGGATCAGGATCCTTATGGGGATGGGGATCAGGATCTATATGGGGATAGGGATCAGGATCTGTATGGGGATGGGGATCAGGATCTATATGGGAATAGGGATCAGGATCTGTATGGGGATAGGCATCAGGATCTATATGGGGAGAGGGATCAGGATCTGTATGGCGATAGGGATCTGGATCCATATGGGGATGGGGATCAGGATCTCTGTGGGGATAGGGATCCGTACAGGGATGCGGATCCGGATCCGTATGGGGATGGGGATGCGTGTGCGGGGGGACAGTCCCCCTCTGGCACGGGTAACTCTGATGGCAGGCAGGCAAACTTTATCATTCCGCAGCGATTCGGTGATGCCCTTCACTGAATCTTCCCTCCTAGGTGCTGCTGCGAATAATAAAATGTGCATCGTGCACGAGCACTAGGTAAAGGGATTAAACTCTTGCTAGATTATTCCATCCTCCCTCCGGGTGATGTTTAATCTGATGTCATTTCCCAGTCACTTTTAGGGTTTCCAGTGAAATAAAAGCCATTTTGGCAGGTTTGGTGGCTGTGTTTCTGCTCCCGATTGGTGTCTGTGGGCAGAGCCGGTGGTGCCAGTGGCTGTGGCTGTCCCCAGCCCCGAGCACGGTGCATCTCCACCGAATGTGTTTGCTTTGCAAATGTGGATTGTCGTGTCATGGCAAAGTCATCGCTGGCTGCTCCTCCACAGAGCCACTGGCCGCGCAAACATGAGGCGTTTGTCTGGCATCTCATGCTAAATTCCCCAATTGCAAGTAAATACCTCATCCTTTTTTCCCAGAGCGGTGAGATTTGCAGATAGACACAGGCAGATACTCGTGTATATGGGCACTGTAAATAGCCGGGCTGGGGGATGTCTGCTCTGCAGGCGAGCACGTAGAGCAGAATAATCACATTTTATTATCGCATATTCCCATAAATCCAGTGAATTAGCGTGTGCCAGTGTGCTGTGCTCGGTGTTACAGGGAATTCTGCAGGGTTTTCATTAACCTCGGCTCGGAACTGGCTGGTTCTGGCGGCGCTGGGCAGGGAGGTGTGTCCTTCCCACAGCGATGTGATGGTCGACATTACAGCTGTGCACGGGAAAGCTTCGGCTTTTCTTCGTGGAGCTGCTGCTGCCTGTCCTGTCAGTGGGAAAACGCTGCCTGGGCTGTTCTCTTCAGTGCAGGCAGTGATGCAGGGTTTGTACATAAAATAACTCAGCAGAATAACTTCTTAGTGAGTCTTCACACTGCAGCTGGTAAATGCAGAGTCGGCTTCTTAAGGGATTGCATGGATTTTGAAGAAATACCTAAATTCAAGGCCATTGGTTGTAACATTAGGAATTGCACCAAGTATTCTGTGACAGGGGAAGAATACCATGATTGTTATCATCCAAATAAAAATAAGGACTATTGCTTGGCAGGACAGAAGAGTTGCCTTAAGAAAACAGCATGAAATACTGAAAAAATACTGAAACACAGACCAAGCAGTAGAGAGGAAGTTACAGCAGCCCCACAAAGTGAATATGATAAAAACCAGCAGTATATGGCACTGATAGGAAGTTGCTGTAGTCACTTTGTGTTTTGGAGTTTTGATCAGGAGGTGTCACAGTTTTATTAGAGGAGGGCTTTCACGTGTGCCCAGCTGACAAAGAAGGTAATTCAGATGGAATATTACAGGTGTCAGCCAGGACTCACCACTGCAGACAGCCTTTGAAATACAAATGTGCTACTTCTAGCTCCTTAAAGGAGGCTGGGGCTTTTTTAGGTGCCTCTGTTATTCCTTTTTGATCTGATGGTCCTGGTCAGTGGCTTTGTGCAGACTGTTTTCTCTCACTAGGGAAAAGACAGACTCTGAATGAGAGCAGTGAAGTGGTCATGCTGTCTGCAGATGGGAGAGCAACCCTGATTTTCCCTGCTTACATATCTGAATAGTCCCAGCCTGCTAAAATACAGCATGACTGCATGCCAGAGCAGTGAGCAGGGCCACTGCTGTCATATCCAGCTTCATGTACTTGTCTCTACCTGGAGCACCTTTCTGAGAAAGGCACTGTGTTGAAATTTCTAGAATTAAAACCAAGTTACAGCTCTAAAAAAGCACGTGGATTTTAGGGGTAGGAAAAGTGAGATGGAACAAAACATGGGGCAGTGCAGTGCCACAGATTTCAGCATGAAAATGGCCTGGACAGCTGCTAAATGCTGGTTTTGTTAACTGGCAATTGCAAGCTCAGAAATCAGAAATATCTCCCCATAGATGTGACCAACCCCACACTTGTACAAGCTGTGTATGAACTTCTGCACCTGCACAAAGTGCATTTTCTGGGATGTCTGCATCTCTGGTTTGGATTTGTGTTAGATGTGCACACACACACTCGTGTGTGTAACCACTGCTGGTTAGACAGCTCTGATGCTGAGTGTTAAATGAAAATATCAGCACAAGTGCTCTTGTTATGAAACTCTGAACCTTTCTGGGCTGCCACAAGAGAAATGAGAAGCCTGTGATCACTGGGTAATTCACATCCTCAGGTTTTAGGGGGTTTCCTTCTCTTGTGTCAAATGCCCCCCCCCAGATCAAAATTAAATCTCCAAAATCACGCTGACTTTGCTCTCAAATGAGAAACTAACTAGCCATGCATCAGTGTCCTGCCCTTCCAATATTTATGTGGGGTGAAGCATGGTGTGACAGTCAGGGCTGTTTGTCATTTCACTGGAAGTATTTCAGGCCCTCATCACTGCTATGAAATATGTCACACCAGCTGGAATGCCTGTTAGTCACGACTTTTTTCCTGGGACTTATTTTTGGGTTATTATTCAGCAAAAGGTTCTGACTAAACTGGAATTTTGTGTGAATCCTTTGTTTCCCCCTCTCACAGCCTGTATATCCTATTCTGGTAGAATGTCAAGCTGCACAGATAACAATTCCTCCCTGTTGTTTGGAAAGTCTCTCTGTGCATAGGACCAAGGAACTGGAACCCATTTCAGATTTTCTGGGGAATACCTGGTGCCGCTGGTGATTACCTCTCTGTTGATGTTCTGTGTGAGATGCCTGCCCACCACAGATGAGGATTGTCACAGAGCATTGCTGACAGCGGCATTTCCTCTGTTAGAGCAGCAGTTGCTGTTAGAATTGGAAAATATATCCCAATATCCTGAATAAAACCAGAACTGGGGCGTAGCCACAGCTCTGGGCAGGTACAGCACTGTGCCATGGAGCCAGCTCGTGCTCAGGGATGGAGAAAAGGGCTCTGGCCAGGCTGCCCTGCTCCCAGGGCTCTGGGAAGGGGCCCTGGGGCCCTGGAGAGCAGCCCAGGTCCTGCAGCAGCTGGGACTGCAGATCAATGGTCACTGAGGGCTCCTCTGGCAGCTGCAACCATCCTGGTGAGGGGCGTGTTGGAGCCCTGGTCACTGTAAAGGGGGACTGGAAAGTGACTGGGAGGTGACTGGAAAGTGACTGGAAAGTCATTGGGAAGTGACTGGGAAGTGACTGCGAAATAACTGGGAAGCCAAAGCCTGTGGTGGGGTCTGGTGAGGAAATCAGGGTGGTCTGAGGGCTTGTGCCTCCACACTTTGGCTCATGGAATCAGGAAATCAGAGAGGGGCTTCCAGCTCTGCCACAGATTCTGTGAATGGCTCTGAGCAAAGCATTTGGTATCTCTCGGGCTCTGCTCCCCTTCTGTAAATGGCAATAATAATGAACTCTTTCTGCTACATTCTATTTATTTTATCTGCTTAGGAAATGAGATTTTCAGACCAAATACTGTTTTCTCCATCAGGATGCTGAATCCCAGCAGAGGCTTCTAGATGCTACTTATAAATCACTTGACAGCCTGCACTGTGTGTTGTTGATGTGTAGAAGAATATTGCTGAGTGCCAGAGGAATTTGAGTTTGTTCTGAGGTTTCTGGAATAACATTTCATGAGCTGAATCCTCTGTAGTGCTCATGGGTGTGTCCAGGTGGGAGTGCAGAGCCTCATTCCCCTGCTGGTGGCAGTGGTTTGGCAGAAACATTTACAGTGCAGGTGTCACCACAGAGGGAATGGGACTNATGTTCTGTCCAAGCAGGCTTGGTTTCTAGAGCAGGAGTTGTTGCTGTGCCCAGTGCTGGCTGACCAGCAGGGTGTTCCTGTGAACAGGAACACGAGGAAGGCACTGGGAATGTAACAGCACGGCACAGATTCTCTGCCCTGCTCTCATCCCACGACAATTAGAAACTCTCTTCCATTTTTCCTTTAAAGATCGTCCTGCAGCCAGCTCCTCTTCCTCAAGGCTCTGTGTGGACACAGGGAGCTGGTGGGCAGCCATCACGTGCACCCCCTTCCTCTCATGTGATTTATTTTCTTCCACTGAGGAGCGTAAATCATTTTTATAGACAGCCTCATCGAGTTTTTACACTGGATGTGTGATGGAAAAAATTACAGTAATACCCCCTCCTGCCGGCTTTGGAAGGAAAAGCCTTTCTTGAGGCAGGTTAACTCGTTTAGGGTTGGTTTAGAAAAATCCTAAATCAAGGCTAAATTCCTCCACAATAGGGAATTTATTCTAGGAATAATATTCTAGGAATTTTTTCTTTACCTTTTCAACTCCTGCTGAATATTTCTGTACCTCCTTCTCAGAGAATGCCCTTTGTCCCTGCTGCATGGAATGCCGTGGTGCCTTTTCCCTGGTGTGGGAAGTGCATCTGCAGGGAGAGCCCTGCCCCTCTCTCTGGCACAGCTCTCCGGTGTTAATCAGCGAGGATTTGTCCAGACACAGGCACGGCACAGCCCAGAGTGCCTGGGAGTGTGCTGGGCTCTGCTGGGGAGGGGTGGATGATGGATGGATGGATGGATGGATGGATGGATGGATGGATGGATGGATGGATGGATGGATGGATGGATGGATGGATGGATGGATGGATGGATGGATGGATGGATGGATGGATGGATGGATGGATGGATGGATGGATGGATGGATGGATGGATGGATGGATGGATGGATGGATGGATGGATGGATGGATGGATGGATGGATGGATGGATGGATGGATGGATGGATGGATGGATGGATGGATGGATGGATGGATGGATGGATGGATGGATGGATGGATGGATGGATGGATGGATGGATGGATGGATGGATGGATGGATGGATGGATGGATGGATGGATGGATGGATGGATGGATGGATGGATGGATGGATGGATGGATGGATGGATGGATGGATGGATGGATGGATGGATGGATGGATGGATGGATGGATGGATGGATGGATGGATGGATGGATGGATGGATGGATGGATGGATGGATGGATGGATGGATGGATGGATGGATGGATGGATGGATGGATGGATGGATGGATGGATGGATGGATGGATGGATGGATGGATGGATGGATGGATGGATGGATGGATGGATGGATGGATGGATGGATGGATGGATGGATGGATGGATGGATGGATGCATGGATGGATGCATGGATGGAGCTGAGAGCTGTCCCTGTGCCCAGCACCAAGGGCTGCACGTGGCCCCTGTGCTGCATTTCCCTCTGTGACACTCACAGCTTCCCCTCTTGGTGCAGCCTGACCCTCTGCTCTCCCCCCTCCCCTGCCCCCAGCCCTGCTCAGGGTTTAGAACCCCAGGAATGTTCCCTGCCAGCTCCAGGAGTGCATTTCTCCCCTTCTCTCTTGTTTACCGCTTGCTAATTAAATTTTGTAGGTGGCAGTTTGAAATCTTAGTGGGACATGTCATGTGACTGCTAATGCTCTGCAGATCTCTATTACATAACCTTTAAGTAGTTTGGGAAAATGTGCTTGTGTCATACTGGGCCTGACATAAGGCTCTGTCTGCAGCCAGCGCTCTGATCAGGTTTTTTATGTAGGATGACTGTAGAAATCTTGTGCATGGTTTGTTCTGGCACAAGAGTTGTGCCCTGGCTTGTCAGGTCAATTGTGCTCCCTGGCAGAGATGCTCTGCAGCCAGCTCTGCCTGCCTTCCCTGCCGGGCAGAGCAGGGGGGCTGCATTTAAACACCCTGGCGTGCCCGGCAGTGATCAAACAAACCCGAAATGCAGGAGCCCCTCCTGCTCCTGTGAGAGCTCTGCTCAGCCCACCTTTGGAGCGACCCGAGCACAGAACACACACAGAAATCCTCAGCTTGTGTCCCCACCCCTTCCCCTCCCACAGATGTTAACTGGGCTCGGGTGCTTTGTGCAAAATGAAAACATCAATCCGTGCGGGTTGAAAATGCTGCACAGGGACGATCAATTTTTAATGCTTGGTGATTCATTAGGTTCTGCTTTGCTGGAGGAGCACTTCTGTAAATGACAGCAAGGTTCCACTCACGGACTCAGAGCTCCTCTTCTTCCTCCAAGCCAGAACCAGCTCTTGAGCTCATTCCTCACACACACTTCCAACTCTGGTTCCAATATCTTTATACACCTTTATACACCTTTATACACCTTTATACACCTTTATACACCTTTATATGCCTTTATACACCTTTATACACCTTTATACACCTTTATACACCTTTATATGCCTTTATACACCTTTATACGCCTTTATACACATTCATACACCTTTATATATATTCGTACATCTCTGTACATCTTTATACATTTTTCTTTATATATCTTTATCCATCTTCATCCACCATCCAGTGCAGCTGGAGCACTCCATGGACAGACCAGCCTGAAGGAAATAAGTCTCAGTTTGATTTCCTGGCCAGGACATGGCCCTGGGGCTGAGTCCTGCCTGTGGCTCTGTTTGTGTTTTCTCATAAATCACAAATCTTCTGCCTCACTTTCCTTCTCTGCTGGGGAGGCTCAGTGGCAGTGAGGTGCTGTGGTCTTGCAGTCAAAGCTGGAATTAGAAATGAGGAAGAGCTGGGTGAAATTTTGGGTGTTGGGGTTTTTTTTTTAAAGGATGTCAGACTTACAGGTTTCTAATCTCATATTGAAATCTAATTGTGTGAACCTGAATTTTGTCTAGAGAAGCCCTTAGTCTGCAGTAGCACTTTTCAGTAAGAAAACTCTTTACTGAGTGCTTAAGGATGATGGTTTGATGTCATTCTCTCCGTTTTGCAGCTGAGAAATTTTCAATGTGCTTCAGGTTTATTTGCCCAGGATCATTCAGCAGGGTCAGCGGAAATCCATGGGTATTGTTTGCAGGACCTGGTCTAACATTTATCCATTATATTGCTTCTCTTAATTAAATGTTATATAAGAAAAGAGGGGGGGAAATATTGATCTTCTAAAACCAGATTTTTTTTTTTTTGCTTCATTTTAAATTGATTGGCCGTGTGCTACTCATAGTAATGAGTCTGCAAATGTATTAATCTTTAAAAAAATTACTACTTTCATAAATCAGGGTGGCCTCAGCCAGTTTTTGTATTCTAAGGGCTGCCTGTTCACCTGCTGGGTATACTGGAGCTATAAATGTCTCTCTGGAAGGGTCTCTGTTCAACAGCCTTAAATCTTCTGTATAAATGTATTTACCATACCCTCCCTGTGATTTGGGTTTATTTGAAGGTTAAGTACAGTCCATGCTGCTGTGTCACCACCGTGGCTCCTGGATGAATTGGAACCAGAGCAAAGAGGGAGTGTAAAGCAGTTTTATGGGGTTTTTGGGAGCACAGCTTAGGGCCAGGCTGTGAGCTGAGCCCAGGACAAGGCTGTGAGCTGAGCCCAGGACCAGGCTGTGAGCTGAGCCCAGGACCGGGCTCTGAGCTGAGCCCAGGACCAGGCTGTGAGCTGAGCCCAGGACCAGGCTATGAGCTGAGCCCAGGACCAGGCTCTGAGCTGAGCCCAGGACCAGGCTGTGAGCTGAGCTCAGGACCAGGCTGTGAGCTGAGCCCAGGACCAGGCTCTGAGCTGAGCCCAGGACCAGGCTGTGAGCTGAGCCCAGGACCAGGCTGTGAGCTGAGCTCAGGACCGGGCTCTGAGCTGAGCCCAGGACCAGGCTGTGAGCTGAGCCCAGGACCAGGCTCTGAGCTGAGCTCAGGACCAGGCTGTGAGCTGAGCCCAGGACCAGGCTCTGAGCTGAGCTCAGGCAGTGCCAGCCCAAATCCCCATCTGGACACAGCAGAGGGATGCAGCACTGCAGGGAGCACAGAGGAAATCCTTCTCCTTCCCCTTTCCCCACATTTTTGCCCCTGCCAGAGGTGCTGTTCTCCCCCTCTCGCCCCACTGTGCTTTGTGAAACTAAAATTTAGTCTGTTACATAAAAAACGGCCAGGACCTTTGTGAATCCATGATATCAGTTGATTTAACAGCATTTCAGGGCCCATGCTGCTGTGGAGAAGTTGTTTTCTCGCTCTGATTTGCTGTAACTAAGTAACAGGAAATTTTCCCTATTGCAGCTGGGTTATGTGTGGATGGAACTGGCTGCAGAGAATTGGAAACCATGGTTTGGAAGAAGGTCTTTGACAGCAGGAAAGGTGTGTGGAGCAAAGCACCCACTTGCACTGGTGTTCTCTTTGGGGTTTTCCAGCCTAGTTTGCCCACTCCAGCTCTGTGTTCTTCTTTTCCAAGTCACATCAGATCCTGTAGGATTTCCCAGGCTACTGAATGAGGAAGGAAGAAATGGGGAGGCTGACAAAGCACCCAGTGAGAAGGTGGAGTGGAAAACAAAGAATTGAAAGGTGGCATCCCTTTATTTTCCAAAGGATTCTGCTGCTGTCTGTCTGGACTTGCATCTTCAAAACATTTGGTGATTGTGAGTCCAGAAGTGCTCTTTGTTTAACACTGATGAGTTTCACTAATTAGTTTTACTAATTCCTTGTCTTTAGTGCTGGCTGTGTCCTCAGTAATCCATCACAATTTAGCTTTTCACAAGCTTGTCCATTCGTGGGCTCCTCCCCTCCCAAACTGGAACTCACAGGTCAGCAAAAAGGGGCTGAGGGACTGTCCTTGACACCACATCTGCCTCCAGGGTAAAAACGGCATTTTGTCTGTGGTGTGTAACAATTGCCAAGCCCACAGAGTTTTCACAGCAGTCATGGCTGTTAGACAAATGCAGATTTGAGGCATGTAGCACTATTTATTTTTTTGTTCCCTGCAACATTCATTAAAAGCATAATTGCTGGCATTAACTAGGCAGAATAATGCATGCCTGTGAGCTGCAGCGCTTTTAAAGGCCCATGGCATTCCTGTTATCAGGATTTCTAATTTATTGGAATAACTTCAGGGCTGAAATGGGTTTCTTTCAGAATGGGTTGGTGCAATATATCTTATTCACACACGTGGTAAATC
This sequence comes from Rhabdornis inornatus, assembly GCA_013397075.1. Taxonomy (NCBI): domain Eukaryota; kingdom Metazoa; phylum Chordata; class Aves; order Passeriformes; family Rhabdornithidae; genus Rhabdornis; species Rhabdornis inornatus. Next base: position 248,145 of record VWZS01005686.1, on the reverse strand, counting down.
TCCTCGTGTGTGAGTCCCACTGTTACAATCCTGTACAAGTATGCTGGGAAAAAATGCATTTGGATTTTTACACTTCCATCAAACCTGCTTTAGGGATGGAGTCCCACAGGAATGTTTAACTATCACTATCCATGATTATTGGATTGATAATAAACCACTATTACATAAATAATACAAACAGCAAGTAAATACTTCAGGGGAAATATCACAATATCCCACTCGGTGTTTCTTGTCTCTTCAAATTACCAGGCACATTTGGAAGGGCAGGAGAGGAGTGTGAGAAACAAACCCCATTATTTCCATCATCAATAATTAAAACCATTCACAAAGAGTGGGATACTTAAAACACATCTGAGAGCTTTGGCTTTCTGTGTCAGTGAAGGATTTGTGCTCAGGAAGGATGAGCTGGAGCTGGAAGGAGCCAGAAGAAAGGGCTGCACGAATAAACCAGGAATTTGGGGAGCTTATGTTATGAAACACTAAAAGAGCTTATTCCTTGTTGTCTAACAGTGACAAAATGACAAGGTGGCTCTGATTTCATCACTAATTCTGACTGGAGCACAGACTTAGAGCTGAGTGCTCCAATCCCAACACCAGAGATTGCCAAGGTGATGGAAGTTCAGAAATGCCCAAAGCTGCTCATCTTCAGTGCAACTTTTCCACAGCCTCTGCCTGGCTGAGCTTTAACCCAGCTTTAGTTTTTACCCTGTCTAAGTGACTCCTGCGCTTGTTCTCTGAATTCAGTAACTCTCAAGGAACCCTTTCTCCAAGTGCTACGTGAATGTTACTTATGTAAAAACAACTTTTTTACTTTTGCAGTCTTTACATGGTGACTCTGGTACTTTTCTCAGTGTGGGTGACTGAATATTTTTCAATTCAGAGTTCCTAACTAAAAGCTGTGTGTGCTCTGGAAGGTTTGTCCTGATCTCTCATTGCCATATTATCTGTGAATAGTTCTGCTATTCATTTTTAGGATGTTCCCAAAGGTGTTCTTGGGAAATGCAGGATTTTATTTCGAGTTGTTATTCCCAGTAACCCCAGACACACTGTGTTATTATTGCCTGTGCTGTCTCAGTCCCTGCTCAGTCCAGCACACGTGTGCTTCAGGCAGAATGTGAGAATCAGATTCTCCATTTTCCTCCATAGAGACAGAGCAGGAGTCATGCTGATAAATGGCTACGTTAGGGGTAAGCTCCCCTGCTAATGATCTACACTTTGCCATTATTCTGTATTCTTTTGGATCCGTGCTTGTTACCCGGCCTGCTGCTGGAGGATTCCTGCCCAGCTGCAGTGTGGGGAAGGGCTGCAGAGCAGTTGTGCAGATGTGCAGTTCTGCAGTTGTGCAGTTGTGCAGAGGATCAGGGTGCAGATATGAGGCACACACACACCAGGCTGTGTCTGTGTCCTGTTCATGGAGCTGCTTTGCCCCCACACTGTGTGTTTGTTGTGTGCAGTTGTGCAGTTCTGCAGCTCTGCAGTTCTGCAGTTCTGCAGCTCTGCAGTTGTGCAGCTCTGCTGAGGATCAGGGTGCACACACACACCAGGCTGTGTCTGTGTCCTGTTCACGGAGCTGCTTTGCCCCCACGCTGTGTGTTTGTCTCCAGCAGTGCTGTTTGACACTGGGCGTGTTAACAGCTCCTGCTCAGTGGGGTGAAGGTTTGCAGGCACAGAGTCCGTGGCTTTTCCTGGCCTCTGGCTCTGTCTGGGCAGGCTGGAATGCAGTGGCAGCAGTTTGCCTTCCACAAGCACAGGATGAGTGCTCAACAAGTGTTACCTGCCCCAAAGAAGTGGTGAATGCATTATTCCATGCATGCACTCTTTTGTGTTTCATGGATTCGTGTGATGCACTTTGCCTTTCATCTCGGGATTTCAGAGCCCTTACAGACACGGATTAACTGAGTCCTAGTGCACATCTCCTAGGTGAGAATGGTTGTTATCCCATTTTGTTCAGGAGGGCACAGGATTTCACCAAAGTTCTGCCAGGAGTCAGTGGCAGAACTGGGAATGCAAACTGGAAGTGCTGCCCACATCAGAGCTCTGCTCCACCGAGTAAACTCACCAGGAGATGTGTAAGTTTCTGTACAATGTACACGAAACAATTTCAGTCACTTCCTGATGCATAAACTAAAAATAAATTAACACTAAAAAAGAAAAAAAAGAAATCCAGCAGTTGTGTACTGGCAAGAGAAGTGATGGAAGAACATTTTGTGCAGAAGGCACCAATACTTTCACTGAGGGCTGGAGGAGCTGGTGCAGTTCCCTGCAGGAAGATGTGTGTGGAATCCTTTGAAATCCTCCTTTTTTCTCCCCTGTCTGGGTGCAGGGGAGGCAGCAGCCAGGCTCAGGGCTGGCAGGGAGCTGCTCCTGCTGCAGAAATGCAAAGTGCATTTGCTGCAGCTGCTGCCAGAGGCATTCCTGTGTTTGGCTCAGATATTTTGGGGAGATGTGGCTGTGGTACCTTGCTGAAAACTCCCCCACTGTGCTGTTACCCAAATGTGCAAATATTCCTATTTGTGTGTTACACAGCAGGATTCCCCATCCTCACCTGACCATTTGTTTGTAAGACAGATTTGGGATTTTGTGTGGCCCAGTCTGAGCACTTTGGGTGGATTGACCCAAAGATTTCTGCTCTCACCTGTTCCTCTGTGATTATAAATCATTGCTGATGATTTATTCTCTTAGCCTGGATAGTGCAGGTGAATGCTTTTGACCTGAAGGTCTTCAGATTCATTTCTGGGGATGTCACAACTGGGATCTGAGTTATGCAGACCTGTGATGGGTGATGGAGAGGGATGTTAGATCTGCTGCTGCAACCTCAAAAATAAAGAAAAAAATCTTTCTTCAGATGGGAGGAAATTCTCCTGGTCCTAAAAATCCTGCTGAGAATCAAGAGGTTGCTGGAGGTTTCTAAGGAAGGGTTCTTTCAGAGAAAATCAGGCCAGGCTTTGCCTTTTTTTTTTTTTCCTAGAGTTTAGAAGAGAAAGTATATTTAAAGACATCCATTCTCTTCTTACACGAACAGTGGGTTGAATTTAGCATGCTGTCTGCTCTGGAAGTTTATTAATGCAATCACTCAGCTGCACAGAGTTCAAACATTGAAGGAGTCAGGCTGGCAGGGAGCCCAATCACTGTGCAAAACCAAGGCACAGCTCAGCAAAATCAACCTTTCCTGCCTGGAGCTCTCCCAGTTTCCCTCCAGTGTGCTCATCTAACTGGGCTCAGCCCAGCAGAGCTCTGTCCTAACTGGGCTCAGCCCAGCACAGTCTGTCCTAACTGGGCTCAGCCTAGCCAAGCTCTGTCTCAGCTCTGAGCTCAGCTGAGCCATTCAGTCACACCTTCCCATCCATTCCAGCACATTTGAAGCCATCATTTAAATGCTACTCCAGTGCTTGCAGCAGCAGTTAGAAATACTGGATTCTTGTGTGAAGGACGGAGAGAAAAGGAGAAAAAAAAAAGAAAAAAAGAAAAAAAACAAAAAGAAAAAAACCCCAACATTTTCTAGGGAAGTTTTTACATCAATTCAAGTCAGAATTTAAGTTTGTGGAGCTCAGTGAGTGCAGAATGCTTTAGACAGGTGCACATTAACAACTTATACTGGCAGTGATGAAGAGGGAAGATATCCAGGAGAAACAGAGAAACAGAATTTGGTTATAAGGAAAAATACTGTAAGATTCAAGGAACCTTCAAAGTGACCACATTCCTCAAATGATGGAAAGCAGGAAATTGCAATGAATCTCACTTTCATGAAGTGGATCAAAGAGGAAGATAGATGTGACTTGCATGTCAGCAATTCTGCCCTTCTGCTCGTGCAGGACGCAGATGGAGGCCGGAGAAAAAGCAAATCCTTTAACTGATCTTCATATCACTTAATGGGAAAGTGAAAGGGAATTGATTCTCACTTTCTGGGCTTAATTCTGGGCCTGTGACAGCACAGATACTGCACTTGCCCTCAGTCAGAGAGAGGGCAAGGGGCAGCAGCTGCTCCTGCACAGTTCCATGCAGGGTTGGTTCAGGTGTGGTGCTCCAGGGTGTGGTTTCGGTCCTAGAGAGAGGGAAAAAGGGCAACAACACACATGGACATTTTTAGGGAAAAAAGGCCAATTTTATCGAGCAGAGAGCTTGTATTTAAAGCATGTTACGAGAGACTAGAACAGGACAGCAGCTCATTGGCTAATTGGGATAAACATCCAGAAGACCAGGCCTCAGGATGTATCCCATGGGAAAACAACAGGTGTTAATCTTTATTATGAATTCCACTCTGTTTTTCACCAGATTCTAAGTTGGTTTTGACCATTTATCACCTTGGGAAATTTCCTTTCTGTCTGCAGCTACCATCAGCTTCTCAGCCTGGGAAGCAAGAAGGATTCAGGCTTGAGAGAAAGGATTCTGGAGCTGTAATTTTGCAGCTCTCTGCGTGTCTCTGTCCACACCAGGGCAGCGCTCAGTGGCTCAGCAGAAAAGCAAGCCAAGGGAAATTTCTGTTAGTCTGGCCAGCAAGGGGCAGGTCCAGCACCAGCACAGGCACCAGCAGCAGTGACTGATGCTCAGGCAGTAAGAACTCCTAAAAATCAGGCGGACAAAGAAAGCTTTCTGTGTTTAGTACCTGTCTTAGAGTGGATAGAAATTACATCTTGAAGTGCCCCATTGGCTGCCAGGGGGCCCAGACAGCTCCAGGGTGGGTGTTTGTACAGCTCTAATGATACACAGAATGATCCCATGCAGATTTATATTTTCAATTCTGTATAATAAATGGATTCATTTTAAATTATGGACACCTTTAATCTCAGCAAGAGGAGTACATTTTGAAAAATGTTTGATGCTAATAAATGCTGATGCATCATTTATAATTTCCACATCAATGATGCCAAATTCTGACCACCTGAAGAAAGCTGTGTTTTTTATACTAAGGACCTGAGGAGTGCAGGGCAGTGTGTGACATCTCTGATATGGGCTGGGCTGGGCTGGGCTGGGCTGGGCTGGGCCGGGCTGAGCTGGGCCGGGCTGAGCTGGACTGAGCCGAGCTGGGCTGAGCTGAGCTGGGCTGAGCTGGGCTGGGCTGAACTGGGCTCGGCTGGGCTGGGCT